>VYZM01013510.1:170130-185985 GCA_013398915.1 Dromas ardeola
GGGGGCTGAGCGGGGGGCCGCGGCCGGAGAAGGCAGCGCTGCGGCTGTGGGCGGCCCCGGCAGCCTGCGCACGTCTGCGTGGGCGCTGCGTGATGGCCTTGGGGATGCTGCTGCGGGCCCTGGGGATGATGAATGTTCTGGTGATGATGCTGCTGGGCCCTGGTGATGATGGCCCTGGTGATGCTCTGGCCCGGTGGGCAGCCAAGCCTCAGGAAACCCCCGCGTTCATTCCCAGAGCTCGTCATCCCTGTGGAAACCCAGCGTGGCGGCCGGCATCTTCTCCATTTGGCCTCTGATGGAGGTCCAAAGGGCACAGTGGTCAGACCCCTGTCAAACACACCGCTGGCCCCAGGGCTGGGAAGCCTTTGTGCAGCACCCAGCAGGACATTTTCACCCATGTTTCTTAGCTTTTTCAAGAATGCACAGATTCTTTGAGAACTTGATAAGAATTCCTTTAGATTGACGGTGTCAAAGATCGCTGGCCAAGGAGGAAGCACGTGTGTAACATGCTATGTACTGCTTTCCCTCTGTTCAGAGCTTTCCCAGTCAAAATCCACTTTTTCAGTATCAGTGTAATGCCAAAGATGGGAGTTGTGCATGTTTTTTATTAGGGTTTTTTTTTTCATTTTTAAAATCTCTGTAATCTAAGCAAATCTCATGACTACTGGAGGTCTGAGTCACGGTAGTTGAATGGGTACACTGATAATTTGATAACAGAAAAATACATTTATGGACTTACAAAAAATGCTTTGACTTACAGCCCGTGTCCAGGGAACCATTACTTGTTACTCTACCAGGCATCTCATGATATCTGATTTTTCATAAGATCTGCTCAAGTCAGATGATTACATGAAAGACTTCCAAGTTTTCGTCCTAGTTTTTTTTTTTTCAGGTCACGCATTTTAAAGAAAAATTAATTTTTAATTTTCAACTATCTTTGAATGTTTATTTGATGCAAACATACCCTACCGAGGTACAAAGAACAAGAAAGAGAAAGAATGGGTTTTTTTAAAACCTGTGTTGAGGATGTTTTCTGTAACTCATTTTGTGGCACACCCCCCAAGCACGGATGGGCAGCAGTTTGAGAGTTACATTGTCCCCTTGTGTTTGAGTAACTCAGGAGGAATAAGAATAGGTTTAGTGTCTTTTGTGTATTCGTGTCTTCAGTAGCCTGCATCCAAACAGAAGGAAATATTTGCTGGTGCTCTGGATTAGAAATGTTACCTTGTAGGATGTCCTGCTACCCAGTGCTTCCCACCACCGTGTAGGTCCTCTCTTGCTGGGGCCACCTTAGCTCCTCCTTCCAGCACACCCTGCCTGGCTGCTGCCAGCGGAGCCTCCGAGTCCTCTCCTCACACCAGGCCCAGCTTAAATCTGATTAAATCTCAAATGGGCATAAGCAGTGATCAGCAAGTTTCAAACACCAATTTGTAAGAATCATATCATTTTAGAATATATACAACGGAACAATAAAATGTTAATGAGATGCCTCGCTTACCACATCTCACAGGAGGACCTCTGGCTAGAGAGACCTCTGAGGAAGGATTATCTGTGTGCTGCCTGCCATGGCTCCCTGCCCTGTTAAATCCTGCCTTCCTGTAAGAATCAGGGACACTTACCCATTTATGGCCTTTTTGACCTGTAGTGTTCCAGCATGACCACTCCTGGGGCACCGGTGCCATTGCCTTTTAACTACACGCTTGGGTAACGTGAACTGGGAAGCCATTGTGTTGCCTTGCCTTGCTTTGCTGTACCAATCCCATTACAATTTTTAGGCATACAGCAAACATCTCATAACCCCTAATTATTTAGAAACTTTTTAACAGCTCTAAATCTATTGTAGCAAATCCTTAGTCAAATCTTGCAATTTAGACATACACCACAATTTTCATAAGCTTTGAAACAAAAAAAGCAACAACATAACGATGGAGAAGGGTTAATTGCAAAATCTGCTTCTCTAAGGAGATAAGCAGATCTTAAAAGGACATGTTTTCTTCATTAAAAAGGGATGATTTAAACTTTGGTCTATAGTTAAGGCTAATATTCTAAAAGTAAACATTTAAAATGTTTTTAAATATAAAGTATTTAAAACTTGTCATCATCAGTTGTGACCGTGTAATCACTGTGTAGCTACCTATTTTCTTACTTGCAGTCTTTTCTTCTGAATTTTTCATGTACCTTTATTCCTCCTCCTTTCACCCTAAGAGCTCGCTGAAGTACATTATAATGACAAAGGTACTATAATACATATTTAAGGATGAAGTCAAAGAAAAGGAACGCTGCTCTAGGGTAATGGTCTCCTGCTGGTATCCAAGAGCTGAGAAAAGTACATAAGTGAAATACATGTCAGGAAAGCGTATTTGGTTGTCAATTATGATTACTTCATTTCAGCCATATCAAGTGTATGGTGCAAATGTAACTGTATTATTTGATAAATATTGGTACAGTAAAGCAAGAACAGTTCACTCTACCTTACTGATGTGTTTAGATGTCATGTATGTCACAAGAAGATCTTTTATGTCTTTCTTTGATTAGAGACCATTCTGTTCTTGAGGTTTAAGATTATGTGTTTTAATGGTTTTGCCTTCCTGAGCAGCGTCATGCATCAGCTGAGGAACACCATAAAGCTCCTTAAACTAAGGCCAGGCCTTTCAAGGCTGCTCAGTGCTGAGGTACCTCTGTTTACAAAGGGCTTATTCCTGCACAAAGATATTTTTAAATCTGTAGCATCTCCACCATACAGAAAACAATGAATTTTAATACGTTAAATATTAATGATGTGATATGACCCATTACATTTTTGTGCTTGAAATCTTCCTGGAATGTTGTTGAAAAACGTGTTTCAAACCAGCAGATGTAGGTCACTGCTTTGCTTAGAGAAGATTTTTATCTATTTTGAGTAGATAAAAATGATAAATATTATTTAATCCAAAACTACATTCTGCTTGCAAACGGAATGATATGGGAAGCACAGCTTAAAAAAAATAAAAATCCTTAAGATAAATGACTGGTGACAACCAGATCTTTTGATTCTGCTCGTCTTTGAAATAGTCTGAGAAATTTGTGTCACACAACACCTTCCCCACACCGCCATCTAATGTTTAATAAGAGTCCTACAAGCAATCGGAGCATACATTCACTCTAAAATGCCATATTGTGAAATTTATCGCAGAGCCAACCATTGTATGGAGTTTAAGGAAAAGCTTAAAATAAACATTCCTATGTAAAAAATGATCTGTCTGGTCAACTGAGTCATACCCTAAGCTCTGTTGATTGTAATAGATAAATTTCTTTTGACTATAATGTTAAAGTCCAAATCAACTAAAACCATGGTGATGAACACACCTGAGGAATGTTGATTATTATCCCTCTGATAATTCTATTTATTATCACTTATGTTTATTGTTACATGCCTCAATTCAATAGCAGTAAAAGACTTTCTTCCTCAAGGCAAGTTCAGGACGCATCATTCTTAATTCTGACCCAACCCGCGTGGCAAAGCCTTTCGCTGTGCTCCTCAAGAGAATGCCCTCGTGGGTCATGTCTTAGATTCTCGCCCCTATGGATCTGGAGGGACCACTCCTGTGGCAGATTTCCCCTTTGCTTAAGGTATTGATTCTTCTAGGATTAAGGCAGTCTTCTCTTTGTCGGAGGGAGAAATCCGGGGCTTGCTAAAACCCACCCTTTCAGCCTTGTCACAAGTTGCGTGAAGCCCTTTCTCTGCCTACCCCAACCACTGCGCTGTCATCAGAGACATTTGGGGGTTTCTGTGGTACTTAGCAGATAGATGCAGCTACTGTTCCCAGGAAAGACATCAAGACCTAACCAGAAGTACGTAAGAGGTGGCAGTTACTGCTTAGTGTCACCTAGCTTAAAAACATGCAAATGGTACCAGTGAAGTTAGCCCTTTGGTGAACGGCACTCCTGTTTCTCAGAAAGCAAATATCTTATTTTTATCAGAGACAAACGTGTAAAGAGTAAATCAAGATTTCTTTTGAAGATAAAAGGAGAAATTTGGGCTACCTACTTCACGTATTTAACTTCAGTGCATAAATTAGGATATTAATCTCATGCTAGCCAATGGAGAGATACCATTCTCGGCAATGATTCAGAGCACAAAGTCAAGGTCCTGCTGTGAAGTGCATGGCAGCTAGAGGTTCCTATCTGTTTTCATTTACTATGGAGGAGGAAATAGGCAATTCAAGAATGGAAGTGATACACCGGAGAGCAGATGTTAGAACACTTCCCTAAATGTACATACCCCAGATAAGTTTGTATTTATTTATATATTTGCTTTAATTATTGCCATATTATTCACCAGTTTGAATCACTGTAGAAAGAGGCAGTTTCCCCGCAACTAGGGAAAAATTGTTCATTGTTTTAGGTGAAACACTTCAAGAACAACTATACTGGAATATTTTTTTATATATATATATATATATATATAACCATTCATAATTCTTTTTTATTTCTTCAGTGATGGAACAAGATCAGATCTGCACTTGGAAGCAGCCAGCAACCCACGCATTACGCGTCTGAGGGAAGACCACCCGTAGAGCACAGGTCTGGAAGCAGAATGGGGAGGGAGGATTCAGTGTAGCAAATGGTACCCTGGCTGCTCTTGCGTTGTGGAGGAAGGCACGGGCAATGGCATTGAACCAGCTGGGTGCAATTTGATTGGATTAGCTGTGGCACAGTTTCACAAACTCACAATTCATCAGTGAGTGGAGTAACTGTATTGGAAAGCTACTGGGGAAAACCAACATTGCCCCTGATGCTACTGTCGTAGGCAGATAGAGCACAATCCCATACAGTCTCTCAGTGTTTTTCTCTCTTCATTGTCTCCCTGTTCGTTTTTTTGTGCCAGTGCGGGTCTTCCCATATCAGGATTGGCTGCCTTTTCTTGGTCTGAGATCTTGGCACATAAAGAGCAATAATTACCCAATGGTAAGGCTTGATGACAACGAGCAAGGGTGAGAATGCCCCCTCTTGAACAATGAAAGCCCTTGTAGAGAAAAGCCTAACTAAACAAAACAAAATAATGTGTAAAACCAGGCGGTGCTGCCACAAAGCACTTTGCCAGCTAGAGAGTCTATATGGAGTATGAATAAGGGCCTACTGTGTTTTAGTCCTTTCTGCTTGTGAAAGATCCTATTCTACAAAGAGATATCTGTTAATCTGTTCTGATTTCATACAAGTCGAGGCAAGTATAACTTCTTTAGTTTCAATGAAGCTACTCCTAATTTACAGTAAGAATGAGATCTGAACCAGGCGCAGAAAATTGGGATAGCATGTTCAGAGAGAAGTGTTTTCTCTCAGATTCACCTTAAGAAAATAAAAAAAAAAACAACACTTTTATCCAACACTCAATACCTGGCAATTTTGAATATCAGTTGTGGCAGCTCGCAGTTAAAAACATTTATGTGTCGTATGAGCTTACAAGTTCCTGTATCAGAAATATAGCTCACCAGAAAAGCCTGTGTCTGTACATACATGTGCTCAGGCTGAGCCCTCTGTATGAAGAGCAGCATCAGGGAAGTTTTTTACTTTAGCCTACAGCTCCCCAGAAGACCAGCCTTTTTAACTAGAATAAGAGAGGGCTGTGTTTGAAAAACAGATTTGAAGAAAAGTTAAAGGTTTCAGAGACAGGGAATCAAGCTAAATATGGCATACTGGACAGACTTACCTTGAAAACTGTTTCTGTGAAGCACATTCTCAAACTGAGTAAAGTTCTGCTAAGCATTAACATGTATATTGAGTGAAAATAGACCTTCCCCGGTTAATTTTCAAACCAAGAGGTGAAATGAAACAGTGAGAAAATTCACAGCATGAAAATTAAAGCTCTTGAAGTATCCAAGTTTTCAACAGAGAAGTGTCCAGGCATGAACCTTGTTGATTTTTAGCAAGGTACTACAATTGTAAATACTTGTAGGAACTCCTTTTAGTATTGCAGAGAGGCCAAAAATCACCCCTCTCAAGACAAACACCCTAAGTTTCTGTGTATGTGCCTGGAAAGTACAGAAAATGGAAAGTACAGAAAATGAAAATACAGATCTTAGAAGAACCACAAATTAATTAATGCACTTAAATAAACAGCAGATATATAATTTTGAGTGCGTAGTTCTTAAAGACTTTGTTCAGCTTCCGCAAGTCCTACATGGGGCAGTACCCTTTCCTTTGAAAAATAATGTAAGATTGCAAACTACGCGCCTAAACGGGCCGAAAGTTTTCCTTTATTTTCTATTTGAACCGTGAATTCTGTCCACTCCCAATGGGCATTGGTATCAACGTCTTTTGAGCAGAAAAGCGGGCCTACAAAAGTAATAAAAACATTTACCTCTGTATGATTTCCAAAGTCCTTTCCCTCTCAATAAAAACGTACCCAGGACATAAGCAAGCCTACAGAATTCAAACTGAACATTTAAAAATTTCCCCTCAAGTATAGCAAAAGCTGGCATGATTGTTAGAATCGGTTTCCATTACTTTCGCAAAAAAGGAAGGAAAGACTTTCTCCTTTAACCAGGTGAAGCTCACTTTCTTTTACTTCTGCTGCTATCAGCAAGCCTTCAGTCAGACACATCCTAAGTGACCTGAAGGGAAAGCTTGAACTCTTTCTGTTTATTCATTTACTACATTTTAAACTACGTAATCACGGAGACAGCAGCACTGCTGGCTTTGAGAATAACCACCCACTGATTTGCACACAGTCAAGGAACCCAAATGCACTTTTCTGCTCCAATGCAGGCTGTGTGCAAGACTTTTGAAGACCCCCTCACCCCTGTTTCTCACATTCCTTTCAGTGAAATGGGAATGATGCAATCTCACTGTATCAAAGGGTATTTTTAAGACTAAAATATTTAAAATGGCAAGTTGTTAACGTATTATAGGAAAGGAAACCAAATAAAATGGCTAGATTACTCTTAATCATAGTTATTCTATCCTATCATGGTACTTCTGACGTGCACGCTAACGCTGTTTGATGCAGGCCGTGCCTGTACCTGTCATTAAATCTGAAATAAATTCTTGTATGTTGTAACGCATTTTGCCACTTGTGTAGCTTATTAACTTTGCTGTCATCATCACTCAACAAGCAGATACATCAGCTGATAGAAGAAACACCAACGTGAGAATAGTGAGTTCATAGGTTAAAAAAGTCATCTTTTCTCTATAAATAGAGTTGGTGTAAATCACCAGAGTCTGCAAAACGGGCCTGGGAAAATTAGTCACTGACCTACAAACACTTCCCGCTGGATGTCTGCGAATCCATTTCACACAGTTAAAACTGACGAGAACTAAAGCAGATAAATAAGCAGGACCATACAGTAAAATAAAGAATAGAGTGTCCTAGCAAACAGGAAAATAAAACCAAGTACAAGTAATAAAAATATATTAATACTACTGTGCAATTATTCTAAATAATTAAAAGGCAATATGACCCATTTAAAGTTTTTTTTAATAAAAATAAAAATAAGGGAATACTTTTTAAACTCTTAGTGAGGAAACGGTTATATATTTTCACTATCCTGCAGTCCTTGTGGCAGCTCTGGAATTTTAACAGCTGACCAGCCAGGAGGCCTTGTCATCCGCCATTGCATCCAGCAACGTGTGGTTGAACGGGAGACTCAGCACAGCAATTTCCATAGAAAACTGCTGACTAACACTGGGAAGAATCTAGTCAATTTGAATTGCACTTCAAATTAAAGAGAATATAACTAATGAAGACACTTTTACCTCAAATAAGGATCTAGCTTGCTGGTTTTTCCTTCTAAGTTCCTTCTCTGCTGGAACTCTTCAGCCAACACTTTACTAAACTGTCCTCTGCTGATAGACCTCTCTTACTCACAAAATACCCCTTGGGGAGTGCTACAGGAAATAAAATATGTGCATTAGAACAGGTATTTTCTTAGGCCCAGTTCACTGCATCGCCAGATTTATCGTAGCATAGTTTTGTTGCGCTCATGAGTGTGATACTTTAAAAAAAAAAAACACCTGACCCAATTGGTGATGAGTGTCCCTTTATTTTAAAGCTACTCAACTGGAAAGGATTTAAAGACACCAGATTTTTACATTCCACAAACTTCGAACTGTCACATATTTTGACAATTTACCAAGTTCTAATAAATAACATGAAAGCATATTACAACACATGACTATAAATTGCAGCCCTCCTGGATGTGCTTGGCTCCAGACTGAGAAGAGAGACCTCCCCAAATTAATTTTTAAAAACAGAAAGGTATCTTGAGTACTACGGGGCAGAATATCTGTCTATAAGCATATACACATTTTCTTCAAATTTTACTATAAAACTTCTAAAATAGCAGCAAGATCTTTTCAATAAATAGCAAAAGCACAATAAAAGAAAGACTTTTTTTGTTTCTGCAATTTCTCAGTTAAAATAATTTCTAATACTGGGTGAATTACATGAATTCCAAAATTTGGTACAAGATTACAAAGCAAAATTCTTTCTTTGGAGTACTTAGGCAATTCAGGCCAGATGTTTGCAGTTGCCCCTTAAAGCTTTAAAGCTGATGAAATCCGGTCTTTGGACTTTATTTATATATTCAAGTTATACAAAGTCTCTAACCTCAGCTTTCATTGTCTTTGTTCATAAGAAAGCTGCTAAAGATACATCTCACTGTTTAAGTATGGTGGTTTATCCATAATGATAATACAGTATTTCAGAGTCTATTAACTGGTCTCATAATGTTCCCTGTTGTTCAGACTGAGATATGTTAAGAATTCACAACCGGTATGGGACTGCCTACATAGCTAACATATGTGTCTTGGTGGTGGCTAGTATTTCTCATCAAATATGTGCTGGCAAAGTGTTTAGGTTCAGGATAAATCATGCTGCTGGCCACACTGTAGTCAACAAAAGCAGAAAAAAAATATACATGAAAGTAATGCAAAATACATTTTCTATGATTCCTCTAGAGTGTTAGGGCTCACAGACTCTTAATTGGACAGAATCCCATTGACAAGAATTTAAAAAAAAAAAAAGGCAACTACTGGAATAAACAGAAATACAAACATCGAGTTAACTGTCTCACTGCAAGTGCTCACTCCCCCAAATATCCTGCTTTTATACATGCTTAAACTTAATGCACAAATCTGCAGAAGTCATCGAAGCAGCAGATGTGTCAGGGAGCCTGTGGAATAATGCATCCCTAAAAACTGTACGGTAGGGTCAATCAATAGGGTGATTCCCAGCAACAGCAAGACCTAGCCTGAGTAGTTATTCAATCCTTCGTCTTCACTCTACCAATCACTGCTCAGGTTTAGCGTGTCCGTATTTATTAAGAATATTCATTTTTTCATAGAGGGTATGTCACGTTGTGAAGAGTGTATTTCCACTGACACTGCATCAAATCACTCAGGCCCAGCGACAGCAACACTTGCACGTATCTAAGAGGGTCATTTCAGACAGGAGATTTGCCACCCTGAACTGTTATAAAACTGGCTGTCCCAGTCTCCCATATGGGTGATCATGTATGTCCCCTCCTGCCAACATTATTATTTGTGTGGCCATATAGGAAGCTACGGCAGGAGCCTCTTCTGGTTGAAGCTAAATCAGCCAAAAAAGTTTTCAGCCAGCTTCTAATCCAGTTTACCAAGTAGTTGTGCTGACGTTATTACTAGCTCAAGAGAAGCAGTAGAAATTGGTGACTGGGGAAAGATAGGACTTTTTCTGGGTCATGGTCTCACTCATGGGGCTTAAGCGACTGAGACAGCAGCCTAAATTTGGGAATCATGTCTGAGAGCAAATGTATTCTCATCAGTCCTCTCTCTTTATTACTACTCCTGCACTGCCACTTCCTTTTCCAGGACATCCAACATGCTGAAATAAAAGCAGGACAGTATTTTTAATCAAGTGAATTTGACTAATGCCAGACAGCTTCAGCAGTTTACTTGAAATCTTCCACTGTGCCATTCTCTTTCTGTTGGTCATATCATTCACTTCCACTTCAAGAACCTGGAGCATCACAGAGCGTTGCTGAGCACAGACTAACAATCAGAAACACACAATATGGATATTGAAACAAGCACTGGCTTTTTATTAATCCTGTTATCTTTATCTATCATGCTGGAAATCATAATTTTTAATTATCTCATTTCACAAGCAGAGCTGCTGGACGTCTGCTTGTGTAATTTTGGAAACGTATTTTGAAGTAAAAGATGCCATGCTTTCTGCTGTGTCGAAGGAAAACTAGAATAGCAATGTTCTGTCAGAGGAGGAGTTACATATTTTTGACAACAGAAAAAAGTTCATCTGGGAATGGGAGGCTATGTAACCAAGCGAAACTTAATCTCTTCTCATGCTATTTTGCAGAAAGCTACTGCACAATCGCCCACGCACTCCAGCTTACTATCAGTTAGACACGCAGAAATTGCAAGCTACTGGCTGCTTCTTCCCAAGCTGTGATGTCACGCTCATCTTGACTTCTAGCAGTCTACTTGAGAGTTAGAGGAGATGATGCAACAGAGAAGACTGAGAGGGATATTATCTGGCTGATCCCTACATAAAAACAACAAAAATATATTACATCAGAAAATAACCAATTATAATAAATTTGAGGCAATTTTCCCTTTGAGGATAAACCTACAAATGCAAAGCTCTCTCAATTCTTACTAATGCCTTTGAGATTATACAGTATTATTTTTATAAGAAGCGTTGGCATGAGAGTCCTAGAAAAATAATTCTCACACACTTGTAGAACAAGCATAGCCTGGAAAAACTAAATCTTAGCTTCCTTGAAGTTGTCTCCAAGTTTACTGAATTCCACCTGAAAGAAGAGAAAAATCACTCCTTCAATTCTTGGTTAAGAGTGGTCAGTTTTAGTTCTGGGCATTTCTGAGATAAGGATACTTGCATATTATCCCAAGTATCCTATTAATACTTTTACTTACAAAAAGTGTATACACATCTGGGACTTCCCCTGGAAATATTTCTACGGGCAGAGGTTGAGATTTTGTCCAAGATTTCTAGACCCAGATGTCAATTGGACTGCTGCATTGTCCACATCATCTGCCTATCAACTCTACATGCATTATTTTTTCACATTTCCTTCAAAGTTTCACAGCATTGTACATTCACAGCATTCACAGCTGTGTATATCAAGTATACTCTCTTCTTGCCCGTGAGATCGGGGAAATCCTACTTTCTTCTCTCTGTCAAGACATTCCAGTTATTCTTTTCATTTTATACAGGAAGGAAACAAGCTGTCTTTAGTACCTCTATTTTATTCATCTTAGCATCATTCACATCTTTGAAGTTTCTCTCACCCACAGTACACACAGCTATCTTGGTTACCATGCCCTGTATACACATCAAAAATTATAAAGACTAAGAAAAGTAGAGTAAAAAAGAGTGTAAAAAATATTTGGGAAAAAAATAAAATTGTCCACTCACACCACAATTTTAGAATATATAAATGTAACTTAATAAAGAAACAATTTCTGCCTTCACAGTGAAGTTTCTGCTGCAGAACTTGGAAGCTGCATCACGCACATGTTGGCCAACAGCCCTGGGACAGAATTCCCAACATCGACATCCCCCCATCCTTGTGTTTGCACAGGAGTCCATCACCTCCAGTCTTCATCCAGTTTTTAGGGCAGATCTCTGGGGAATAAAAGGTTCACATTAGAAGTGAACCTTGCCGCATTTGTGTAATTAGCTATCAAGTGAAAGGAAACAAGATTGAGTCGCTCTTACAAACTGAAAATGCATTTTTTTTACAAATAAGGGATAGAATGCAAGCCCTCAGACTCTGATGGTACAAGACCTAATCTGACTGTAGAACAAGTGGATTCAAACACCTGGCCTGAATAAACACAAACCTCAGCTCTCTAATAAGGCCTGAAACAGAGAAGTGTTGCACAACTTGGATTAGCATTTTTCATGTGATATCTGTATATAAGATGTGGGACTAACAGTAGAACACTGTTTTCAGCTCAAGCTGCTGCACATAAAGATATGCTGTCTTCACTAGCCCCAGAACTCAGCAGAACTCCCAATGTGATTTACAGAATTTTCTTTGCAAGACAATTGTCCCTGAGCATTGCAGAGGAAGCTTAGGCAACAACCTAAGGTACCGGGGTTTCACTACTAGTGGAGCATTTAGAGCTTATTTGTGATCCATCCAAGAACTTGTTGGATATAGAAAGAATAGGAATTAGGTTACAGGTTCACAAATTTGAGATTCTGAAATCACAGAAGTAAACATCATAATGAGATGCATATATGCCATTAACTAAGCATTATCAACTCACATTTACACTACGCTTTTGCTTCAATTCCCATCATTTAATAAATGTAGCATAGAGAAGTGCACACAAGATATTCTGTTTTGCTCAATCTCTTATTTTGAAATGCATCTTAATTGCACAGCCCTATTCTTTCATCAAATGTCCAAGGAGAACGTAGTAATTGTCATAACAAAGTGGGCACTGTAACCACCTACCTTTACTTCCTGCATTCTGGACATCACGGATGCAAGTGAAGTGATGTTCATGGTATCAAGCCGGTTTCCAACAAAAGGGTACCCTGTTCACCTCACTTTATACTTTCCAGAGTTAACTTTTATGAAAAGCCATAAATCAGATGGCATCTTCATCACACCCACTGGACTTTTCAGGTCAAAAGCGGCCAATGGAAGAGATCATAGGGAAATTTGATGTTGCTCTGTCCATTTTGGGGTTTCATCCTCCCGGACTGTCAAGTCAGAAGCTTTCACTGGCATTGTATGTTTGGTTTGGGGCTTCTTGTGTGCGGTTTTTTGTTTGTTTTGCCTTTTTTTTTTAATTTAATAAAATAGATTAGGCATTATTCCATTACAAACCAAGTATTTTTAGGCAGCGATAGCAGGAGGCAGCTGCCTTTGTCACTAACCAATTTCCTTTATGTAGCAAAGGAAAAAACACTGCTGAAGAAAGTATTGAGGTGCTGATGGGTTGGCAGTAGAGATGAACTCAGTGTCTGGAATGTTCTGAGGGAGAAAGAGTGTATGTACCTCTCTGTCTTTGGCAACTAAGGAGCTCAGTTTTGTAACTCTTTGTACCACTGTTACTTCCACCACTGATCTCCCTGAGTATCCTGGAGTCCTATATTTACTGCGTATACATGTTGTAACCCTATTATGTATGTAATTTAACTATATGGACCAAAATAACACCCACTATCCAGGGAAAACTTCTGTAACAGTCTATTTCAACAAACTAATCTGTATTTCTGTATCCATAGGTACTGACCATCATCAATTAAAAGACTTTTCTATCCCACCTACTAATGCAAATCAATTTAATTCCACTCTACCAGATTGCATAAGTAAACAGAATGGTAAGGAACACAGGATAACACATAGAAACCGCAAGATCATAAGAAAACCCCTGTATTCCAGAGGAGACTGAATAGGTCATAGACATACAGAATTGTAAAGGCAAGATCCATAACTCAGCTCTGTAAGTCAAAATTTTTTTGTGTGATAGTGGTAGGACTGAAAGCATACACTTAAATACAGGATAACAAATAGAGAAGTCATCACACATGTCCTAAAGCTGCCAGCATCAGTGGCAAGTGGTACTGCAAATGAAGACAAAAATAACTTCAAACATTTTCAGATCTGCACTGATTATTAATTTATGTTGTTCATCTGAATAACATAACTTTTGAAGTTGACGTGTGGAATCCAAATAAACTGAATAACTATCTAGGTTAGACTAGAGATATGGGTTGGAGAACTTTATTGCAATGTACAATTTGTACATTCTACAATGTTCTATTTTAAAACTTCTTCCCTAACAAAAAAAAAAAATCTTGTGAAGACTTCAGGGTTTTTACTGTGAGAATGTTTCACAGGTAACAGTGAATTCTCATTTACACACCATTGCCGCGAATTAACTTATTGACAAAAATCCAGCACATGTTAACAAAATGGCTTGACAATACTTTAGAATCTTCTCCTGGGATTGTGTGTTTTCAATTCCAAATGAACATTTGACTCATTCTCAAGAGTCACAGCATCACACATTAGTTAGTTTAAACCCTGTTCGTATTCTTATGCAATTGTCCAAATCTGTAAATATCCATAAAATATTTCTAGAATATATTCAAAAGAACTACTGAGAAATAATTAAGTTTTTACTAAACCATGGGTTATACTAAATAAGGTAAAATATGCTATCTGATAAGGAAGACTAATAAAAAAAGAAATAAAATAAACATTATCTAGTATTTAATGGTCATGGATATCTTTCTACTTTAGATGTACGAAAGTATTTATATCCACATTCATCAAGGTAGAAAAATTAATGAGAACACGATGAGCTATTTCACTAAACACACTGCAACATGGTCAGATCTAAAGAAAGGCTTCACTATCCAAAATGAGGTACCAATGAACTTGGGTATCTCAGTTCTTGAGTAAGAGCTCCTGACATGACCACAATTTAGCTCCCATTAACAGCTAGTTTTTTCAGTCCTCACAGGGCTGCTAACACTCAACCTAACCAGAATCCAGCATGCAGGCCTAATACCATTAGGGGTCTCAATTAGCTTCAAAGTTGTAAAACCTACCTCATGCTTTCAAAACAAATTTGACGTATGAAACTAACAAAGCTATTACTACACTTTAAAATGACATAATCCATGCCTGGGATGTTTACGGAGAATCTTCTGTGGCAGAGAATCAGGATCACCCTCCCAGATGTGTGGGACCTGCATTCCATTCCTCCTCTGTCCCAGAACATTCAACCTCACCTCTCCTGGGAGGAGTCTTCAACGACCATGCTCGTCAGGGTCTGCCATCTGTACACCCCTGTTCTGACAACGCAGCCTCCACTTCCTTACCATAGCTGTTCCTCTCAGAATTTTTTCTTCAATATAAAAGTTGATCTGTCTTGAGAAAGGTCAGAAATTTATAACCTTGGTGTTAGGTGCATCTTGACTAACTTTAGCTATTGAAAAGTCATCCCTCTCTTCCTAGCTCTTCTCTGAACTTCTTGTATGTCCAGTGCAAGGAAAGGGACTTCATCAAGGGCAAATAATTCCATCCTCAGAGAGTTACGGACTGCACTGTGGAAACACTGCTTGCTATCCCACTGAAACAGAGAATTAGACAACAGAGCAACACCTAGATTTTAGATGACCGTTTTTAGGTGAGACAAATATTACTTCAAGCAACTAACAAACTTGTCCAGGAGTCTGGAGAAAGTAGTCTTGAATTCTCTGTGTCTGCTTCTATAAACATTTCTGAATTTTAACGTAAGCAGTCAGGTATTGTGTAGAGAGCTTGTGCACATTGAGAGAACCAGCTACCATACTCAGGACCAGGCATCTAGAGTTTAGACATGCAACAATTTACTGTATGATCTAATGTCTGGCCCTTACGGTAATAGTATTTCCCACAGTAGGTTCACAAATGCCATTGTAATGCTCTTGGGTACCATCAACGTGGGATTCTCTTTAAGGTTTCTGCCCCCCTAGAGACTGTGCAGTGATGAGGCACAAGAAAATCCAGAGTTCAAGCTCCAGACGTGAAGCCCTCTGTTCTTCAGGCAGTTCTGCTTCTCTCATCACTGGACATACTCAGCTTCATGAGTGCTGAATGAGAACCAGGCATAGCACTCCAGCCTCATTTCGTACCCCTCCTACTCAATACTTGACTAAGACAGTAGGCATTACTATTTTTTCCATCCCATCTGTTCCAGTAAACTCCTTCATTTTGCCTCAGGTACGTACTGTGTTTGTTTTTGTTGTTGGGGAGGGTCTGGTTGGTTGTTTTGGGTTTGGAGTGTTGGGTTTTTTTTTGCTTAGATGAGTAGCTTTTAAAAAAAAAAAAAAAAAAACTTAGTATAGAC
>VYZM01013511.1:0-13346 GCA_013398915.1 Dromas ardeola
GAAGAAAACAGGACCTCTGTTAAGTGGACTGTTTCTCAGTACAGCTCAGTTCCCATAGATGTTGAAATAATCGCAGGACAATTATGAATCATGTAGAATAACTGCATTATGAGTTGGAGGCAATGACAGAGTCTGGATTAGAGAGGAGGAGGGATATTTTTCAGATGCAATTTAGAAGAGGTTTTGTAGTGTAGAAGAGGTTTGGAAGTTGAATGTGAAAGAAAAGTAAAGCAAGGATTATTGCTACTTCCTTCATGCTGACTTTTTTTTTTTTCTTCACTGTGATGTGTGGAGGCTTGATGAAAACTCTAGTAGCTGTGGGGTGGTATATTTTTTATGCAAACTTATTTACATTAAGAACTTGAACAGAGGTTAAATTGAGGGGATGTTTTGGTGAAGAATTTCTGTCCTTATGTGCTTTAGCTTTGATTATTCATACTCTCAGGAAGAGAACTACAAATTAATTTTTCATGGGTGCCAAGAAGCATAGGAAGAAGATCCTCAGTCTTTTATATATTTCAGCTGAACTTATTTGCAACTACTGCAGTATTCAGTTCCAAGAGTGCTGTTCATTAGCAAGTAAAATATTATTTCAGAGGTGAATTTTTAGGGTAGGAGCTTTTGGTGAAACAGATGACAAAGTGAAAGACAGATGTTTTGTAGGACACATCCTTGGTGGATGTAACTGGGTCCAGAGTCTCTGAAATTAGCAGAAATATGATGGGTTTACAAATTAGCAGAAAAATACTTGGATTACAAATTGAGTTTTAGGAACCTCCTGGGCTAGCAAGCATAAATTGTCAGGAGTTTTCAGTCCTTGTACTCAAAAGATATGGAAAAAAATCCATATTTTATGGCATGCTATTATGTGATTTGGTGTGCTTTTGGGGTTTGCAGCTTCCACTCAGTATCTGTTGCGGGTCTTACTGTTATCGAGGAATTTGTGTTAGGTAGGTCATTGATATCTTTTGGAATGGATACAACCTTGTAGTTTGGTGGAATCGTTGGAGTTACCCTTTCAAGGCTTGCATCTTCAAAGCTCTCCAGCTGGTTCCTTTTATTGACAGGTACGGACTTTGACAACTTAAGGTTTGTCCTGGACTTGACAATGTATTTGTTCCTATTAATGATATCTTATATTTGTTGATGCCTGTATAATTCTCTCATGTTATCCCAGTGTGTCACGTGGAGTGAAATTATTTGGTGACTTAAAAAAAAAAAGTATATTTTTAATCTTTATAATTACGATTTGAGAGTTAGAAGGCCTACTAGAAGTACGGAGATTTTCACCTTTTTTTCCGTAGTATACTGGAAAGTTTTTAGAATGAGCTTAAAAGTTGCATTGGTATGAAACAAATAACTAAAGTTTATTTCCTAAAAAATTGATTTGAGCTGAACAGCCCCTGAACTGCTACAAATTCACTAAACAAAGTGAAGACACAATGAGTTCAGCTATCAAGCTTTTATCATTCATTGACAAGCTAATCTGAGTCACCATTTTTCGCTCAGTAATAATTGCTCTCATTCATCCTTTGTTCTGCCTTTATTTTCTGTTTCGCTTTTTGTAAACCAGTCTCATCAAGAGAAATAGTTGGGTTTTTACATGTCGAGAATGTGCCTTGGAGCAACCCATGAGCAATGCTATAGCATAGCATATAGTGCTGTCCTTGCTTTGTAGTGTGCTCCCTGTAGGAATCTATCGCAGCTACCCAGTTTGCAGCAGGTGATTAACATGCTACCCATGGAGCATGAAGGATTGGTTTGTTCATTCAGCGACAAAGCTTCAGCAAAGCTTTTCTCACAGTGTGTAAAAGAACCATAGAACTGCCATACTTCTCCCACGTAAATAGTAACTTTTGCCCTAAAGAAAGATGGATATATATGCAAATTACACTTTTTTACCCTGATAAGAAAACTGGTTTTACTGTTATTATTTGTTCCATGCTCATAATTTAAAAAAATGCCACTACAAAATGTTAATGAGTTCTGCAGTTTAACATGACTTGTATCATCTTTCTGCACTAAGAAAGAAAATTATACCATCCGATGAACCTATAGTGTCTGTGCGTGCATATTGCTATCTCCGTAAAGGAGTACCTATTTAAATGCTTCCCTGCCCCCTTCCTCTGCTGATTTATTTAGCAAAATTGCAACTGTTGGCACAACTCTGGTAAGGGTGGCAGGACTGTTCAGGGTAGATCTGTCCTATTTAAAAGATCTCCTGATCAGCCTGCAATAGATCTATTGCCAGTGCAAGGGTGATTTGTTTGTGGGGAGGAGGGAAGGAGGAAAGATGCTTGTGCAACTACCCATTATTAGTCTTCTACCTGGAAGAAGCACTCTCTCTCTCATCCATACTTTTAAATTGTATTTCCATATAAGTCTTTTCATATCTTTAATAAATTTTTGTATCTGTCTCCTGACTTCTATTGATTTTTGTATTAATATTCCTTTGAAATTTTAAGTTACGGAACATTAGGAAAATGTAAGTAATTTTTGTAACATATTTTAACGGAACCGCTTTTTTTTTTTGCTGTTTATTCTTGCATCCTCTGTCATACATGGGTCAAACAAGATGTTTACTTTCTCCTACGTCTCTCGGAGGTGATAGAGGTTTTATGTCAAACGTTGCTGGCATTTTAGGCAAATGTCAAGCGATAACAAACTCTGATAAACTGTAATATAATTGACATTAACAGAGCCAAAATTAGCCTGTTAGGGAATCCGGAGAAATGTAGGTAGCTTTGCATGTTCCAGCTGATGCAGCCTTTATTAGGGTTGCTTACTTATTAGTCATTGCAGCAATTACTGTGCAATTAAGTGTGAAATATTGTTAGGTTTTAATCCTATGTTTTCTTTTCCTCCTTGTGCGAAGAACTGAAGGATTGTTTTGGATGGTACTAGGCTACATTATGTGTAAAGAAGTATCATTTCTCTGATGTATTAAGCCACCAGAGAAGGTTATGACTATACTGAAGAATCCCATTCTATTTTTGTCAGGAACAGACACAGAGCAAGTGTTGAAGATGTTGGGGGGAGGCAGGCGGGATAAATCCTGTGGCATACGTGTGAAGTAAGCTTTCTGAGACTCAGTCCAGCATCTTAATTGAAGACTTTCTTCTTGCTGGCAATGGGTCTTCTTGCTTTCCATTTCAAATTGTAGTATCCTTGCTGTGTTTGCATTATGAATAACTGCTATACTAGAAATGTACTTTTTGGGCAAGACGTGCATTTTATCGTTAAGATTTCATTAGGAACTTGCAGCAGTCCTCTAGATACTATCATCCATAAATCATGAATTTGACATCAACTTCAGGTTTAGAACTGTGATTTTTAAGATACAACTGTTTAAATCCTTAAAACCATCAAATATTTTTTATTACAACTTTCCCTGAAGGAAGGATTCTTTGTTGCGGGGGGAAAAAAACCCCTGCACGTAGCTGCACAGACTTTGTATTTGTTCAATTTAGAAATAAGCAGGCTTGTTCTTAACGTCTTCTCAATTAGCACAGAAAAATAATTCTGTCACTTAGCCACAAGATTTCCCAAACCGTTGAGGTCATTCAAATTATTTCAGTGAAGAATATAGCATTACTGTTTTTAAAATGTAGCTTGAATTGTAACTTTTCAGTGAAACCAAACATCTTTCTTCCTCTCTACCTGCTTCGATCCAGTGATGCCAAAGTGATAGCAATCACCTTTCTATGGACATCCACTCCTCCCCACCATAATTAATTTTTTAGAAAGATAACTGGTTTTTTTTGTACACTGCCTTCCTGTTATTTCTTCTGGTTCAGTGTATCTCAAGCAAATGTGAATGCACAGCTGGTTCTTCCACCCCATGAATCCATGTTTATAGCTTTTTAATTTTATGGTTAATTGTCAGAATATAGGCAACCTACGCATACATACATATATGCAGTACACGTACTGTCATGATTACCTTTTGACAGATGTGTGTACGTTCTCACTTTAGGAAGACATTTGAGTTCATTTCATGAAGACAGGGTTCATTCAGATCATTAAATCCTACGCAGTTCTAGTTAATAAAACAGAAAATCTGCCTGTACAATGTTGAATTCTCTGTGTGACTCAGACAACTCTTCACCTTCCCCCAGCTTGTTGAGTCATTCAGCAGATTGTTTTTTAGTACCAAATTTATTTGGATAGCCTTGATTATATTCAATACAGGTTGTATATGTGAGGTAGATGGTACATTCCTGTAGAATATTTTATTTCAGAGGCGGTATCAAGATACTGTATTCCTAGGATGTAGGTGAAGCTGCACAGTAATTAGGTAATTACTTGTGCAAATAATAAAGCAAAACCTTACTGCTGATCAGTTTTGGGGACTTCAGAGTGGCTGGTTATGTGAGAAAACACAGTTCATAGGAGAAAGCCTGTATCTTTTCTATATTCCATTTTACCCTATGCAATTTTTTCTGTCAGTATCTGGTGTCTGATTTAAAGGAAACTTCTGTGTACGTTTGCTTCCAGCTTTTCTTCCTCCTTGCCACGTTGTTACACAAAGTCCCAAATCCTGAGACATTCTTAAAAAAAAATAAAATTGAATGCACTGATCAATTAACTGAGGTTTCTTTCTTATAGACTTCTTAGGGGAGGTTACAGGTCTGTGTCACTGATTTCAAAGGTTCCCCTTTCAGCTATTTCAGTCATTAATAATGTGATAAGCCTTGTGTGCTGTTCTGTCTCTAGTTGTAAGCAACACTCTGAGGAAAAAGGTAAGTATTCTTTTGAATATTAAGTATTTAAATAATGGAAAACATAGTACAGGTTTTCTGACCCTTGTTTAATTCCCAACTGGTACCTCAGCATAGTTTGAAGTGATCTCACTTGCTACTGTGGCCCACCGTAATGCTTATAGAAGTAATATTTTGAGCTACAAAATATGAACTGAACTTTGTTTTGCTCCAGTTTTTCATGGATTTTCTCTTAGTGAGAAAGGAAGTAAAAAAATAGAGAGCTTTTCTGGTGTGTTTGCTCCTTTTTCCACTGCTGCAGTTTTGTTTCATCTGGCCTCTCTTTTCCTGTTCTGTATGTGATATAGAGCAGTAAACAAAGAAAGCAGACGCATAGGAAGGAAAAGGAAAATAAAATATGCAAAATTTGTTATGGTTTTCCAATGAAAAACAGACAGTGTAGTTTTGGGATAAAAGTTTATTTTTTATGCTAAAATAGAATGCTCGGTATGATAGATATTGGCTTTTTAATAGCGCTGTTAGATTCTTTTCAGAACCGAACTGTGTTCCCACAAATACTTTATCTGTTGAAAATGTGTTTGAGAATGTAATGGAGTAAGTCATCTTTTAAACTTACAAGACATACAAATAAAAATGAACATGTTAGGTTTATTATATTTCACCGAGTGATCTCCTGGTAAATACCATACGCGAGCAAATCCCTGTCTACGTATGTTGCTCTTTGAACAGCTTTTTATTTTTCTGACTTTTCCGCTGTTATAAGTATAGGAGCATAATGTTGTAAACCTGAAAGTATTTTTTGGCTTTTATACGTAATGTGCTCCAGAATCACTAGATGACATCGTAGGAGGCTGGGATAGAGCTGTTGCTTAAATATAGTTGCCTTGCCAAGTAAGACCCAGTAAAGGGGTAGGCCTATTCTGTGGATAACATTGTGAAAATGGAAAACGATATACAAGTATCTAATTTCCTTTCTAAGTGAATTGGAATCATTAAAAATTACATTAATAAGCTGAAATCCCAAATCAATAGAGATATATTAAAAGATGACTAATTAAAATTGATTGAGACCAATAAAAGATTTCCAATTTTTCTTTACTAGATTCTTTTCTTATCCCTTGTGTGACCTGAAGCTGCCTGTGTTCATCTCATATCATTTGCTCCTAATTGTTTTTCCTTGTGGAGTTATTCTTGACAAAGTAGCAACAGAAAATGCATCGCTGATAAAGTATTCCAAATTTTTCTGAAATGATCAGTGAATCTACAATTTTTCCTTCATCTTCCGGTGAAAACATACTAAAAATGCACTTTTTCAGGCAATTACACAATTGTTTCCTAGGTTTTTGGTGGAAAATCCCTAGCTAATTATATAGATGTCTGGAGAAGGCCGCATCTCCCTGCACTAACGCTTTAAGGCAGTGGCCCAAGGCTTTGCCATCTGTAGTACAGGTGCATAATATAACCTAGGGCTATAGGGAGAAAAAAAAATAAAGCTCAGAAGTCAGAGCAGCACTGGTAAATTAACTTGTTGGATTGTTTTGAGATTGTAGATACCTACTTTTTAATCCTGGCTTTTGATTTGTTGCTTACCAAGTGAGTTTACTTCTTATTTTTGCATTTCTTCCTCCATATGTGGAAAAGATGCTATTTTTTTTCTCATATGCAAGAAATACCGTTCTGAATGTCAAAATGATTCTCAATATGTGTTTGAATGCATATATGTGTGCATGCCTGTGTGTGCCCATCTGTGTATATGTATGTTGGTATATTCATTTAAAAAAATATTTTCACTTAGCCATTCACGAATTCTGATTAACAGGCGTCAGATATCAGTGTAAGAAAATGCTACTGGAAAGGGATTCACATCTTGATAAGAAAACTGGCACATGCGTCTGTGTTCCACTGCTCAGTACTATGACTAGAGCAGGGTTAGCTTTTCTCTTATTTTTCTGTAACTAATAGCAATTGCATCAGTATTGAATTGCATTAGCAAAATGAAGATAATTTTGAAATTAAAATTGGAAACTTAAAAAGAAAAGCAATTCAGGATTTTTTTTTGAAAAGTCCCTGAAAGGAATAAATCCTGATGTAGTCTGAAATTATGGTGAGATGCATGTAGTCAGTAATGCCTCTCACACATTTGCTTCAAGCTTCTATGATATATTTATGGATCAGTCAAGATTGGTTTTAAATTTAAATCAATTTTTGTGTGTTCATGGGGCTCAGAATCTATGTTAACAAAAATCATGTGAACTCAGAAGGGGTGTGTGTTTATGGGGACTAATTGAGTCAAAGGTCTGCTGTGCTTTGCAGTAAATCAAAGTGACCCATTTAAATGCTAACTCTGGGACCTTTTTTCATTGGGGGAAAATAATGCAAATTTTAGATGAAACTTCTATAACTGAAATCAGATTTTGAGCTTTGATGTCAGCATGTATTTTTATGTCTATGTTCCTCCAACACAACAAAAGTTTGCCATTCTTTTCAGAGCAGTTTCTTCAATTTTGGCACTTCTTTTTTTCATCTAGAGAAACAGTAAGGAGGATGCACTGAAGCTGCACATTTTTCCGAGTGCTTCTGCAATCTGTGCAGGAAAACTTTGTCTTGCTTTAGTTTCTTCTGCGGAAATGGTTAGAGTTCTTTCTGTGTGTGTCTGGGAAGACAGAGGGGAATAATAAAAGAAAGGTTCCCATATGTCTTTAAACTCTTCATTCTTCCTTTCTTGATTTTTTATTCTCTGTTGTTTCATAAGATTTAGAAGAATTTTGTCTCCTAACAGGCTTGTTCATTTATTTTAGCTGCGAGCGATTTCAAGTCAAATCCTGAAGTAATCGCTAGTCTCTCTACCGTTTGCACGCTGTCCCTTTTTACAGTGAACTTCATTTCCATAAGTATTTTTCCAGTGTAAGGTAATTTTTCTTCTTAAGAGAATCTTATGCTTACTTTAAGTTGCACTGGAAACTGATAATATAATGCTCTTGCTTACAGTAATCATATTCCCCATGTAGGAGTAGCTGGTGAATTGCAAGAAAAAGCTTGCTCTTTAACTTTAGTAATTTAAAATTTTTTGTAGGATGTAAATTAGGTCTTGGCTCCTGTAGGAACTCTTCTAGATTCTACATGGTCAATATTTGCCACATGAAATGAAATTTGAAGGCTTTGAATTCCACTTTCAAATTTAGATTTGAGTGAATATTTTTTTCTAATTTTTGACTTTGAAATGTTTCTTGTTACTCGTTGTTGGGACAGTGATAGTAGAAATTATCTTTGCCTATTATTATTTGTCTGCCTGCCTTATTTTACATGAGTTGCTGAATTTCAAAGTCTCTCATAGGAGTATGTAAAGTGCCTTGGATATTTCTGTGGTTTTTAAAGTGCATCAGTTGGGATGGCAGCTGGGTACATCTAGCCTATGATTTCCCATGTATATATCTGTGGGATTCTTGTACATACTGCAGAGAAGGGATTAATGAATTCTCTCTCAACCTGGAATGGGAGGTTTTAGGGTGAAAATTTTAAAGCTGCCAGGTGAATCCAGAAAGGTCTTGGAAAAGTGGGTTCACTGAATATCAGATTATTATTTTTTTTTTTGTATCATGACTGGACTGTGAATCTAATACTTGTTATCCATGCAGCTAGATTTCCTGACCACTATTCATATGCCATCTTGGAAATTGAATGGAAATGGAAATTGAAAAACAAAACAAACCAAAACTCGAAATCAAATGGAAATGCCATTGAATGGCATTTCACAATTAATGTTTTTGTTCCAAGTTTTGTGCTTGTGCTGAGTCTTTTTTGCGTGCTGAGTCTGTTTGCACCCAGAATATTTGTTTTTAAGCAATTTCCCTTCTCTCCTTGAGAATTCTGATATATGAATAATTGTCTTGCTTTGTAATGTTATTTTTTTTTAATTGAGCTTTCATCTGCTAGTGAGAAATTATTTTGTTTCTCACTCCTTGTCATTTGTTTCTCAGACAGGTTTTTTCTGCTGACTTTACGGCATGAATTAAAAAAAAAATATCCTTTCACTTTGGCTAGACCTGAACAGAAGATTAGAACAAAAGTCCTTGGTATCACATTTTTCATATTTCTTCTTAACTAGGTCATCATATTACAACAGGCAGAAGGATTCAGAAATCATTCTCTATGCAATCCTTTATCATTTAAACCACTTCTAATTCTCTGATGAGGTTTCAGAAGTGAAATGGTAACTATAGCTAGTTCTTTCTTTTTGCTCTCTTTTGGCAGTTTACTGTCTCTCACATATGGCTTAAGTACTGACATTTAAGTCATGTTTGCTTCCTCTCCTTTAGATTTATCTTTCTACTTTTTCACATTTTCACCTTAAGTTTGAGAAAGATCTTTTCTGTCTCTCGCCCATTGAGTCAGGGCCTTCTTCTTTTCATCTATTTCATCGGATTGTTCCTCCTCTGTCAGTTTTTCCTTGTGCAGCAAGTTATTCCAGTCATGAAAAGAATTTTTAAGTCTTTGTTTGAAACAAGTTTTAAAATATTTGTGGAATGAAAATAGTGAAAAAAAATCAGAAATTCTAGAAATACTTTTCACCCCTCAAAAATAAATTCTGAGGGAGGTGTGATACATTTTGGGAAAAAGAATTTGGAATGCCAGGATTGTATGAGAATTTTCTTAATTTGCATGTTGCACACAAATAATTAAGAGTTAATGGAAACAGTTTTCTTAGAAATAATATCTTTTGAGAACAGGTTCATCAAAACTGCTGTGTAGAATAAACAGAAATTTGACATATTATATCACTGTTGTGTTTTTTTTTCTATCAGTGTCAAATAGATAATACCTAAATAAGGAATTTGTCCTTTTCTTTAAGAAATTTCTGGTGGACAGCTGAATGGAGGAAAGATGGTAGTATGGTAGTTCATGTAAGTGAGAGTGAAAGCCCACACCATTTCTAATAAGGAGAGTGTTTTTCACTTTTGTTTGTCCTCTTACACTGAAAATACCCCTTTTTTTTTTCTGGAAAGGAAGAACCAAGCAAAATCAAATGTTATAAATGTTTGCTAAATCTTGCATGACTATTAGGAGAGAAAAGTATTTTGAGAGCTTTAGAAGTCTCTCTTTTAGGAAGTCTTTTGTTTCAGTTTCAAATAAAGTTTAATTACAAAGGAAAGCTTGACTTCTCCCTTGAGTATTTTCTTGTAATAATCTTTCTAATGTAGTGGTCCTCTTACAAACAAGAAATGTTCTTGTTTTGTGGAGCATGTGGATATTTATTGAAATGTGCACGCTCCCACTGGGGTGTTCAAAATATCTGTTCAGGGATGAAAATTGATACATTCATGAGGTCTGGCATCTGTTACAATTGGATATTTACAGTTTGTGTTCCCTTGATAGCCCTCAAGAGATAATGGAGAAGACTGCTTTTCCCTTTTTGTTCACGTGCATCTGTAGATGGATAGTACGTTACAAATATATTGTTGCTAGTAGTCATTGTTTTGCTGTCTTCAGAATTATTGCATCCATTAAATATGTAATGAATGGTAGATTAGTAGTTCCACTTTACATTTTTGCTTCAATATTTCTTGCACTCGGTAGCATTTGCAGTTACTAGTATCGATTCCATCCTGAATAGTATGTGTTATTCCACTGGAAAGGCAGAGCTTCAGTGGGTATGCAGCGTACTCAGTGACTCTGAACTTTAGAACATAAGAAATGGTGTTATTTTCAGAGCCAGTTGGAGAGGTTAGTCATCCTCATGGATAAGTCTTGTATCAGTCCACCACTAGAAGCAGTTCAGTCAGTAGCTGTTCATCTTGTGCCTTTAGTCCCCAGTTTTGTCCAAGTTGCTGTGCTTTCTTACCTTTCTCAGCCTTGGCTCAACAATGCTAACAAAGACTGAATCTGAAACGTTTAACAAAACAGCCAATGCTGTAGTGCTTCTCTAATCACCTGTGCTTTGGAAAGTAATATACAGATCAAAAATTTGAATGGTAAATGTGTAGATCATCACTTGATACTTAACCACAACCTTCAGAATTGTCTGGTCTTCACAGACCAGGTAAATATTAAGGTAGTTCAGAGTGAATACCATGGAAGTTTTCATTGAATTAAAGAGGAAACCACAGCTCTTCTGTCGGAATGTGGACAAGATCTTTGAAGCACGCAATATACTTCCCTGATATTATTGGGTATTTTCCATTTCTTGTCTGACCAGGAAGATAGGTAAGAGGTATCGGAACAGACATTTAAGCTTTCAAGAGAGACTGGCTGTGATAGTGAGATGGGCCTTCCTTTTTTATATAGGAATTAACTTCCCTTTTCTCCCTTTTCCTGGTCTTATTCTCAAAGGTGAGGTTATGCTGTTCCCCTGACAGCAAAGAAATAGTTGCAATTAAAAAAATGAAAGGACATCTTTATTTTTGGATCTGAGACAGAAATTTAGTTCTAGGCTATATGCCTTGTTCTTCTCTGCACTTCTGTAAAGTTACACGTTTATTAAATCTTATGAATGGAGTTCATATTGTTATGCCAAGTGCCAGAGATGCTTCAAAAATGTATAACACTTTATCAGTTTCTTGACATTGAAATGTCTGTTCAAAGGAGCCTGCTAAGCTATGTTCTCAATTCAATTTACATATTAAAAAGAATGCGTTAGTTCTCATATTAGTATGTGCAAGCATGTACTTAAGAGCACAGATGACCTCCTGCATCCCAATTAAGCACTATCCTAAGAACTGCGTATCTTGTGGTCTGCCCAGTAGGTTATGCTTATACTTGAGGATTTTCTGTGGACATTTGATTTGTGGATACTCTACATAACAAGTGAAAAATCATTGTGGATCATTAAATGGGCAAGTGAATATGTAATTATGGTTTTCTTCAGGGAAAATGCTTCTCAAGATACTAAAAAAAAAGTTGAAGTCGTCTGTATTTTTGTTTTCATTTGAGTGGTTAAGATGAACAGTCTGACATTTATAATAAGTCATGGAATTGCTGAAGGTTGTACAAAAAGATCTGAAATCTTGATAGGAATGTCAGTGCAAGATTAGAAATTGTGTGTACACATTAGGTGGAGAAATTAAATTTAGTTGAAATACCCTGTTTCTGAAATGTTTTGTGTTTGCCCCACTTTTCTGGAACAAGCTCTCTTCACTTTATTTTTTTGTGGTGGCCAAGTTACTCATCTTGTAAGTAATATCCTAATGTAGCAGTGTTGGTGAACCAATTTTGTCTGTTTAATGCCATGGTCTGCATCGTAATGGTTTTACCTTGGTAAAGACGAAATACGAACATGTTTCTGCCCAGCAAACATACTACTCATATTCCTTCATATGTTCAGAACGCATGTTCAGAAAACAAACCCAAAAAAATACCACCACCCTGCAATTTTCTATTTGTGCAATTAAATTTCTATTTGTGCAATTAACGATGTTTTATTTTCTTTTCAGTGAAGAATTACATTGGATTATTTTTTTAAATTCCAACCTCTCCCCCACACAGAATACAGTTTTTCTCTGATCCAGGTGTATAAATGTGATCTCAGTTCCTGGAGACTTTAGGATTTGCATTGTAAGGTAATATTTCAGATCTAAATAATAAAACTTCACAGGCTCACAGAATGCTTGAAGTTGGAAAGGACCTCTGGACGACATCATCTTGCCCAACCTCCCCGCTCAAGCAGGGCCACCTAGAGACGGTTGCGCAGGACCATGTCCAGACAAGTTTTGAATATCTCCAAGGAGGGGAGACTCCCACCATCTCCTTGGGCAACCTGTGCCAGTGCTTTGTCACCCTCGCAGTGAAAAAGTGTTTCCTGATGTTCAGACAGAGCCTCCTGTATTTCAGTTTGTGTCCATTACGTCTGGTCCTGCCACTGGGTGCCACTGTAAAAAGCCTGTCTCTGTCCTCTGTGTACTCTCCCTTCAGGTATTTATACACCTTGATAAGATCCTCCCCTCTGAGCCTTCTCCTCTCCAGACTAAACAGTCCCAGTTCTCTCAGCCTTTCGTCATAGGAGAAATGCTCCAGTCCCTTCATCATCTTCATGGCCCATCGTTGGAAACTCTCAAGTCTGTCCATTTCTCTCTTGTCGTGAGGACACAGCGCAGTGGGTTGACCCTGGCTGGATGCCAGACGCCCACCAAAGCTACTCTATCACCCCCTGCTCAGCTGGACAGGGGAGAGAAAATATAACAAAAGGCTCGTAGGACAAGATAAGGACAGGGATAGATCACTCACTAATTACCGTCACGGGCAAAACAGACTTAACTTGGGGAAAAAAATTTAATTTATTACCAATCAAATCAGAGTGGGATGATGAGAAATAAAAACTAAAACTTAAAACACCTTGCCCCCACCCCTCCCTTCTTCCCAGGCTTAATTTTACTCCCGATTTTTTCTACCTCCTCTCTATGAGTGGCACAGGGTGACAGGGAATGGGGGTTGTGGTCAGTTCATCACACGTTGTCTTGCTGCTCCTTCCTCCCCAGGGAGAGGACTCCTCACACTCTTCCCCTGCTCCAGCCTGGGGTCCCTCACAGGGGAGACAGTCCTTCACGAACTTCTCCAATGTGAGTCCTTCCCACGGGCTGCAGTTCTTCAGAAACTGCTCAGTGTGGGTCCCTTCCACAGGGTGCAGTCCTTCAG
>VYZM01013512.1:0-257825 GCA_013398915.1 Dromas ardeola
TCTGCTTCCTGCTGCCCGAGACCTACGGCATCGACCTGGCGGACGACACAGGGGATGGCTGCCCTCCAGTTGGGGTGGGTACCTGATGGCGCCTGTTCTGCCTCCTGGGCGGGGACATGGGCTGCCAGTACTGTGGGAGGCCGTCGGCATTGCATGGGCTGGGGCTGGGGGTGTCTTCGAGGGCTTACAGTGGTGGGAGGGCAGGGAGTGGGGCTGCCCCACTGTGGGGGCAAGGAAATAGGCCCTATAACCCTGCCCATGGTGGTCATCCCTTTGTTCCTGCCCATGGGATGGAAGGACTGCAGGAACGGCTGGTGCTTCTCTTGCCTCACCCTGCCCTCCTCCTGGGAAGGACTGATGCCTCATAGCCGTGTCCTCTGGCTTTCGGCCTCATGTAGCTCCCAGCACCCCATTGCCCATGGGACCTGATGGAATTGCGTCCTGATACTTTTGTTGCCCTGCTGGGAGAAGGGTGTCCATGGGAGCCCAGAGGGCGCGTGGTGAATGGGACGCCAGGTTGCCGAAGGCTGCGTGGCTCAGAGGAGGCTGCCGTCAGCTCATAGCAGGTCTTTTTTTTTGCTTTTTAACACTTTTCCCTTTCATTAGGTCTGTGAAAATGCCAACAGCAGCTCTGAAAATGGACGTATGAAAGCCAAAGATGGTGGCCAAGACAAGGACTACACAAAGACCACTTACTTCTAGCTGGGCCTGCAAGTGTCTGTAATTAAAGGCGACCTAGTGCTGTGCCGACACTGAGGACAGGCAGGGGATCCATTTGCAGGACACCATCACCTCTCAAGCTGTCACTGCCAGTTCTTGTCCTTCCTTTTCTTTTTTTGCCTTCCTGTACCTCCCTCTATGGCTTGTCCTCAGGCACTGCATGCTGTCTCTGGCGCTCAACAGTGCCCTCGGTGGAGAGATTCTGATGCTTTTCATTTAAGGAAACAAATCAGAAACCAGGATAGGTGCAAGCACTTTCTCTTCCTCTTTTCTGTCCCATCTTCAGGAATGTGAGACTGTAAACTTTGTCTGAGTGAGACACCTGCTAAAGCACTGAATAGACTTGCAAAGGAGTACTGTGCTCGCTGAAGAGAAAGCCAGAGCAGATGCAGCACTGAAAACAATCTCACACTTGCAAGGAGTGATTTCCCTTGACTGTCTGGCATGGTCTTCTCATCCTCTCTTGAAAACACTCCTTTAAATTGTTTTTTAAAATTTGAGACACTCAGCTGACTGAGAAAAAAAAGGTGCCATGAAAGAAACAGCAAGAAGTGAGCAAAGATGTCTAACGCAGCAGAATTTTCGCCTTCGTGCTGGTGGCTTTGAATGAAAGCATGTCATGGTGCTTTGTGCACAGAAAATCATGCTGTCAGGCTGTGGTGTAGGACCACGTTTATTTGTCTGTTCCAGGAAACTGAGAGACGTTGTGGCAGTTGGTCTCTTAGAAGAAAATGCAAATCTTTCTGGGAACTATTAGGCCTGTTCTACTCTGTTCTATTCTATTGCTATGTCCATCTCTGTCTTTAAATGTTTTATGACCACTTTTGTCTTATACTGTGAAAAAAACCCTCATATTCTTTTCCTGTGCTTGCCCTCCTCTTATCTCCTGTCCCTCAAAATGGCTTTCTTCTTCCAGCAGTTATACAGTGGTGGTGTGCCAGCTTTGACTGTGTACAGTTCAAAAGCTATTTTCTGGTAGTGTTGAGAAGTTTTTAAAGGAGACTTTTATTTCTTCTCCTTGTTGTCCTGCCTACATGTTTTCCAGTGTACCTCATGGATATGCAGTTTGATGAAGACAGAGCTTTGGATAAAATCAGTGACATGTGACAATGCCCCACCAGGAGGGGCTTCCTGTGGTGCCATCTTCTCCCTGGCACTGCTTTTCAAGGGATTTGCTGTGGTGCTCCCGTTCAGTGGCCCTGACTATAGAGGAGTTCTGTCCTTTGCCCGAGGGCACTCTTTCCTTGGCACGGGCTGAAGGCTGTGTCCTTCAGGCTTTTATGGAAAATAAGGCCTTGAAGGGTAAAGGCTGAGGGAACAGCTTGGAACAAACTGCACAGGTATTGAGTGAACCATGGCTCCTTTTAGGAAATCTGCTCTGAGACTCTCTGTTTCAGCTCACTTCAAAAATAAAGGTGTCCAGGCACATCTAATGTACTTCTGCTTCTATCTCATTCATGTCTCCAGTAAGCTGAAGATCCGTTTCATCTACTATTCTCTGGTCCACTGCACGTGGTTAGTTTGAAGACCACTGGATGATGCACTTCTGGTTGAAGAGCACTTGAATAGTTTAATCATAGAATCATAGAATAGTTTGGGTTGGAAGGGACCTTTAAAGGTTATCTAGTCCACTCCCCCTGAGATAAGCAGGGACATCTTCAACTAGATCAGGTTGCTCAGAGCCCCGTCCACCTGACCTCGAATGTTTCCAGGGATGGGGCATCTACCACCTGATCACAGCTATTCTTCAGAGGCAGCTCTTAACGCTCTATCCATTTCTTGATGTAGAGGGCAATGCCTCTGCCCCTCCTTCCTCATCTGTCCCCTCTGAACAGCCTGTAGACATCAATAGCTGCACTCCAGTCATGGTATTTGTCCCACCAGGTTTCATTAATGGCAACTAGGTCGTAGCTTTCTAGCAGCATGGTGGCTTCCAACTCCTCCTGTTTGTAGCCCATGCTGTGTACATTGGTGTAGAAGCACTTCAGCTGAGTTGTTGGCCGTGTCACCTTCTTAGAGGAACACCCCTTAATTCCTTTGGGATATTTCCCTGGTGTTCCCCTGTTGGCTCCCATTACCTCAGGAGTTCCTGGCTCGTCTCTGTAAGATTTCAAGCGTGCTGCAGTGTAACCAGCACATCTGACAGCAACAGACTGTGGGCCCTCCCTAGCACCGCATCCCTCTAACCGTTGCCTGTTGTCCCACAGCTTGTCACGGGCAAGCCTGATATTGCCCCCCTCAAGCCTAGTTTAAAGCTCTGTCAATAAGCCCTGCCAGCTTGTGCGCAAAGACCCTCTTCCCGCTTTGAGAAAGGTGAATCCCATCTGACACCAGCAACCCTGGCGCCAGGTAGGCCATCCCATTATCGAAAAACCCAAAATTGTGTTGGTGACACCAGCCACAGAGCCACTTATTAATAGACTGGGATCATCTGTTTCTTCCAATGTTGCTGCCTGCGGCTGGAAGGAGAGAGGAAAAAAATAGCCTGTGTTCTGGATTCCCTTCCCAACCATCCCAACGTCCTGTAGTCTCTTTTGGTCCCCCTTGGACTACATGTTGTGGCTTCTTCGACACCCACATGGAAGAGCATCAATGGATAATAGTCTGAGGGCTGTACCAGGCTGGGAAGTTTCCTAGTGGTGTCCTTAACCCAGGCCCCAGGGAGGCAGCAGGCTTAGAGGAGACCCTAAGAGGAGGGTCTGGCCGGCATATTGGACCTTCTGCTCCCCTCAAAAGGGAGTCACCTACAACTATAACCTGTCTTTTCTTCCTCCTGGAGGCGGTCGTGATACAGGGGGTAGGCCTTTCTGACATTGGCAGCACCTCTGGTGAAGATGGACTGTCATCCACATCATCCATTGACTGACCTTTCACATCCAGAGCCTCATACATGTTGTACAGAGGTACCTGTAGGGAAGGCGGGGTGGGCAAGGAGGGGGTTCACCTGCTGCCCCGAGTTTGGACTTATCTCCATTCACTCTTCTCCTTTAAGCTGCTACTGCCTTCAGCCTGACAGGGGGAGGATACAGGATTCCCATTGGTCTTGGGTTTTTCCTGGTGCTTGTTCCCGTTTCTGTCTCGGGGGGGGAAGATCATGGTTCCGCCAGTCCATCTTTTTCTCAGACTGGTGCTCCTTAACCTTTCTACTTCCTATCGTAGCTCTGCCACCAGGCTGAGCAGGTCATCCACCTGGTCACACCTCACACAGCTGTTGTCACCAGTGCCATCTGCTACCAGTGAAAGGCTCTGGCACTCCCCGCAGACCAAGACCCAGATGGCTGCATGTTTTCATGGGAGCTCTGGCTGGGTTGCCACATCCTTTCTGCCCAGTGCAGAGGACATGGCTTTCTGCCAGGTGGATACCACAACTGTGCTCCTTCTGAGAGGGTGACAGACACTGATTGAACTCACCTCTTAAGGTGGTAGGGTCACTACACCCTTCTCACACGCCCTTCTGTGCAAACTGCCACCCCACACCCTGTTTTCCCACTCTGCTTGCCGTGCTCCCATGGTCGCCTATGCTCCCTTGGCTACTTTTTATAGGCGGGAGGTGGTCGCAGGTGCTCTGGCAAGGCCCACACCTCGTCAGCGTCTCCCATGAGGGCTGCCAGCTCCTGGTGGGTCTCTCCACTGCTCTGGCATTTCCCTGCCTCAGGAAAACACCCTCTGCACTGAGATTGGCCACTCCGCTGCCGGTCGGGCTCACTCTGGATCAGCTCCCCTCGGCGTGTTTAAGTCATGATCCTTTGCCCAGAACAGCAGGACTGGCAGGAGGTCCAATGGTATCGCTGTGCCTTAATGTCATTGTGTCCTGGTTTGTACTTGCTCTACACATAGTCCTGCGCTGTTATAAATAGAGCTCACAGTACAGAGTCGAGCTAGGCGTGGTGGAACAGGATGTGAGAATGCAAACTCACTTTTGCATGCATATAATGGGATGTTTGGGCTCTCACCATGATAAGGCTATGGGCAAAGTGTAAAAAAGTGCCTCAGGTGACCTGAAGGGATAATTAAGGGAAAGAGGATGCCCCCATAGCCAAGGGGAGGAAGCCAACAGGCTGAAAAGAAGGTGAGGACAAAATGGGGTTTAGCTGGGAAGAGCAGGTACAAGACCTTAGTGGTTTATCAAGACAGAATTATAGAATGATAGAATGGATTAGGCTGGAAGGGACGTTAAAGATCATCTAGCTCCAGCACCCCTGCCATGGGCAGGGACACTTCCCACTAGACCAGGTTGCTCAAAGCCCCCATCCAGCCTGGCCTTGAACACCTCCAAGGATGGGGCATCCACAGCTTCTCTGGGCAACCTGGGCCAGGGGCTCACCACCCTCAGAGTGAATGATGGGAGCGACACTTGTGGAAAGGTTCTGAAGGTGGCAGTGGTAAGCAAATGCCAAGGACACTGTAAGGGGTTTGCTAGACCACATGGAACAAGCCTTCTTCAGGCCCTCCTATATCAGACATGGGAGCAAGGCCCTGCTCCTGCACTTATACCCTCGCTTACACTTGTCTGTGTTCAGGTCAGGACTGCACAACCTCTGTTTCCCCCTTGGAGGACACCCAGGTTCATGTACCACTATCTCCCCACTGCCAAGGAAGCTGGTCAGGCAGGGCCAGAGGTATCCAAGGTGTGGAGGGGCAGCGGAGCATGGCCTGGCCCTGTTCGCTGAGGTGAGGAGATGTGATATGATGCAAAGCAGCTCCTGTTGCCAGAGGAGTCCCACAATGACCACGGAGACAATCAGTGTGTCCCCAGTGTCAGTGACACCAACAAACTTTTCTGCAACCCTGACTCCTGGCTGTGGGGCAGAGTTGTCAGGATCCCAGACCTTGCCCTTTGACTAGAGGGCATTATCCTCTTCTTCCTCCTGACCCCATACTGGCAAGGCCCCAGGTTCATGACCAGAGCAAAGCCTGCAGAAAGGGACCCAGCAGAGAATGGCTGAGAAGGTGAGGAGAAGCTGCATTAATTCTGCTCTCATGACTCTGTTCTGTGAGCCAGCTCCAAAGCCCAGATCCTGAAAATGCCCTGCCCCATCTCCAGCCATGGCCAGGTCCCATGTGAAACTTTGCAGTCTGGGGAGATCTTGTGCACCAAAACCAAAGTACAAAATGAATATCACCTCCAGGCATGTGTGGCTCAGACTTGGGACACCCCGGCCTTCAAAACACCGTAAGCGATTGGAAACAAAAGGATGTTACAAATCTGAGTGACCAGCATTCTCATTGGACCAAGAGGAATGCCGTGGTTTGAGGAGATAGAATCATAGAATGTGTTGGGTTGGAAGGGACCTTTAAAGGTCATCTAGTCCAACCCCCCTGCAGTAAGCAGGGACATCTTCAACTAGATCAGGTTGCTCAGAGCCTCATCAAGCCTGGCCTTGAATGTCTCCAGGGATGGGGCCTCCACCACCTCTCTGGGCAACATGTGCCAGTGTCTCACCACCCTCACTGTAAAGAACTTCTTCCTAATGTCTAATCTAAACCTGCCCTGCTCTAGTTTAAAACCATTGCCCCTCATCCTATCGCCACATGCCCTTGCAAACAGCCCCTCCCCAGCTTCATAAAAGGGCACCAAATACATTCCCTGTTGCAAACAATTAAAGCAGGCAAGGAGGTCACTCTTCTCTTTTTTTTGTGTGACACGAGACGACACTAAAATGTTGTGGCAGAGCTGGCAGCAGCCAACCAAGGTCACTGTTAAAGGCTGACCATGACTGGGGAAAGCTGTCCAGATGCCCACTCAGTTTAATTGACGTTGAATTGCATCACACATGGCACAATTTAGGAAACTTCCACAGCTGCTTATAGAGAAAATAAATATAGATTGTTCATCAGGAGACTTGGAAATAAAAAAAAGTTCTGATTGAACTCAGTCATTCCGCTTTAACACACTGTTTCTGCATTGCTTGTGGCTGATGGAAACCAAACGCGTTTCCATCTGTGTGTTAAATTACAGGCTTACAATTTCTGGGTAGAAAACACTCCAGCGCCAATAGCAGTTACAAAGGCCAACTGTGAAACAGTAGGAAACCAAAAAAAAAATATAATCAACACCATTTATTATTCACATATTGCATTACAAGTGTCTCTTATCAAACTCAGAGTATAATTTATATTATTCATGTAGAAACTCAAATTCAACACCACATAGAAATAAAAGCTAAACACGTGTGTGACGGGGTTTCAGTGACATCCTGATCAAACGTTGAGGCTTGGACCGAGGAGAAGGCCGACGACCCAAGCGCGTAGTGCAGGCGGGACGCAGCCCGGCGCTCGCTTGCCCAGTACTACCACTCTATTGGCAATTGGTTATTGCTGTAAAACACGACAGGGATGGTTCCATGGGTACCAGTTTGCAAAGGACTGGGGAACACGTCGGGGGGACTCGCGCAGCCAGGCGTAACAGACTGGGTTTCAGCAGCGGTTCGAAGTGCATCTTTTCCAAAGGCAGAGCGACACAGATCTCTCCTTCTGACCACGCGTGTTTTGTTGATCATCTGAAAGACCAGTTTCCAGGCAGCAATGCCTCACCGGTCTGCTTCAAGAAAGACTGGTTCAGGCTGGGTCTTTAGTATACGCCTGACCATTCATAACTTGCTCTCTGAGCCTCTGTACATGTCCTCTGAGTTTACTCCATGCCCGCAGTGTCTCCCTTGGACAAATTTTCCGGTGCCCTGCTGCTGAAGACAAGAAGGAAAGAAAAAGAGAAAATATTGTTTCCATCCTGGTTTCTGATAGATTTCTTTTTGGCTTAAATTTGCACCTTTGGATTTTTTTTTTTGCCTTAAATTCAGAGCTGCAGGTACCCACCTCATCTTTAGGGCCGGCCCATGTGTCGTCCGCCAGGTCGACACCGCGGGTCTCGGGCAGCAGGAAGCAGAGCAGCCCTCCCACCACGGGGACACTGCCGAAGATGGCCATGGGGATGGCCCGGTGGTACTGGGTCAGGAGGCGGATCAGTGGGGCCATGATCCCCGACACCCGGGCCGACATCGAGCACAGCCCCACGCCGGTCTGCCTGGGGGAGCGAGGGGCAGTGGGAGGTGCAGGCAGCGCTCAGCATGCCCTGGGCCGCCATGGGACTGAGTGCGGCCATGGGGACACCCGGGCTCTTGCCCCACCACTGCCACCAGCCATGGTGGAGGGAAGCCCTGATGTGTGGGGGGACCTCACCTGATGACTGTGGGGAAGAGCTCTGCGGAGTAGACGTAGGAGGTGGAGAAGGCGGCCGTGGCCATAAATTTGCCGATGGTGGCCAAGACGGTGATCACTACGTGCTGGTCTGAGGGGAGGAGAAGTGATCACCACTCTGACCTCCATGGAGAAGGTTCAGTTGGGACCAAAGGTCTCTGCAGTAGGATTTCTGAGGACAGCCCTTTCAAACAGATTTTTCAAGAAAATCTGCCACCTAACCCCTTGGAACTTATTCCCAGTGCACCCTCTCCTGGAAAATACCCTCTGGATATCTGGCAAAGAGAACCGAGATTTCTCCTGAGGCCTTGGGCATTTCCTAAATCTGCAACTATAGTGGGCCTCTGAGCTACCACAGGTCTTTGGGGAGTGCTTGGTTGGCAATATCTCATCCATGAGCTTGAAAGCATCGTGCAGCCCCCCTCTTTGCTTCAGCCTTACTCAGCATTAGCACCTTTGGTTGGGAGTGCAGCCCCTTGGGCTGCGGCACTTGAGGCAGCTCAGCCCCTGAAAGCAAGTGTGGGTCTGCAGCCAGCCGGGCTGGGAGGACGGGGTCTGAGCCAGGATGGAGCTGGCTGGGGCTCTACCCGGCTGTGCTCTTGAGTTGGGAAAAGGTTGTTCACCTTCAGGGATGCCAGTGATGACGAGACACATCAGGCCAGAGAGCAGCAGGAGAACAGCCTGGGATTTCTTCCTCCCAAACCACTGCAGCAGGAAAATGCAGGAAAGCTGAGCTGGTAACTCCACTATCCCAAAGACAAGCTGTGTCATGTAGATGTCCAGACCAAAACTTGTCACGTTAAGGCTCAGCCCGTAGTAGACAAGGCTGTCTGCAAACCTGAAATTCAAGTAAAATGGAATAGAACACGTAACCAGATGGATTTTCCACAGGTTTATCCTCAAAAATTAGGGTGGTTAGACCACACATGACTTATTTAAACCCCCAGCAATCTGTTTTGCTTCTAGTCACCACCTGTGACAATTCTGTGGGATGTAGTTATATGAGATAATGCAGTATAAATCCCCATATGGTCAGCAACGATTAGATTGCCCCGAGAACTTCTAGGGTGGCACAAAACGACTCCAAGGCCCAGGCATTGCCCAAAGCTGGAATTACTCCAGCCTTTCTCATAATACCCTCAGCATCTTGAGTAATCAGCTCCACCCCAAGCCCAGACATGGTAGGTTTGGTCCAGTATCGGGAGACAGAAAGAAAGTAGCAGAACACATATACATAAATATGATGCTAAAAATCACATAAAGTGAATTTACAGTTCTTGTCAACCCTCAATCCCTTCTTTTCTTCACCTACAAGTTTGGAAAGAGGGGACCAGGCGATGTCTTACCAGGTACACGACATGATTAAAGTCACCTTCCGGAGGTGTTTCTTCCGAAAGAGATCCAGAATACTTCCAGGCTTGGTCTGTGTCTCAGGCTTCAACTTCAAAATGCAGAAAGCCAAAGAGTCAAACCAGGCAAAGGAAACCCATGGCTAGCTCCCTTTCCATCCGCAGCCAAAAGAAAGCCTCAGCGGGACAGGCTTGTGACCCCAGACTGCTCTGGGGCTGAGCTCCTGCATCTGCTCTGGGTGCCCAACGCACTAGTTTGGTGACTAAAAGGTTCCTGGGGATAGACATTTCCCCAGTGGAGGGAGTTTGAGGTGGGCAAGGAGGTAACCCTTCAGGCATTTATGCATGGAAAACCAGAAACTAACAGAGACCTGGTGGTCATCCTCAACACTCCTGAAACGCTCACAGAAGAAAAGCCAGGGAAGCATTTGAGCCCTTTCCATATCCCGGGGCGGACTCCAGAAAGCTGCAGGCTGAGCCTCAGCAGAAGCTCTGCCTCTTCCCTGACCTTGTTTCTGGTACAACGCAGCTGAAGCTGGAGTCAGCCACATGATGGGTGACACAGGATGACCCACAGATGACCTCAGCTCCAGTGGCTGCTACAAACCCAAGCACAGAGGAAAGTCCCTGAAGACAAGCAGCAGTTCTGCATGCCACTACTGGTACCTGCTCAAGGAGTCCTGGTGGGATGGTGCGCTTGTTGGTGGACGCTGCCTTCTGAAGGACTTTCTTAGCTTCTTCTATTCTGCCTTTTGTCACCAGCCACCGAGCTGATTCTGGTATCACCCTGCCGAGGGGACAAAATCAGGAGATACTGCTGCGACCTGCTGAGTTTCTCACAACCCATATCCCTACAACCGCATCCACATGTGATGAAGGGGGTCAAAATACCCCACATTTAGGCTTCAAAGGCCACATTTGAAGACCTGAAGCAAAGCGGCTGCTGCTCTCAGGAGTCCAGTGCCCCAGGGAGATGTGCTGAGCTCTGCAGAAGTCCCTCCAGCATCTGCACTTTTACGGGAAAGACCCAACCTGCTCCTGAGCTGCTGCCTCCTCACTGCCCCCCCTCACACCCACTGCTGTCACGTCTGCAAGAAGCTCTGCCCCGCTCCTGCTTACCAGATGTAGAAGAAAAGGGAAAATATTGGAGCAGATCCTGCAATCTGCAGCAGCCTCCAGTTGCGAATACCGTAACTCAAGCCAGCCAAAAGCATCTGTCCGATGGCGAAACAGCAATGAGAAATAAGCACTGCCTTTGGCCGGTAGGAGACACCAACCCATTCCGTAGCTGAAAAGAAAAAGAACAAAGCTTCAGGGTTGTCTTTTTCTGAACATGCAAGACTATCTTTTGTTATTACATGTTGTGAGGCCATTTCTGTCTGCCTCAGGGTAAGCGCATCTTACTCACCCAAGGACAAATCAGTAATGAGAATTCCTGACACTGAAGCCCCTGTGACACACCTGAAGGCCATGTACACATAGAAATGGGGCACAAAGGCAAGTCCTACACCAAACAAGCCCTGGACAAAGATGGAGATAAGAAAGATTGGCCGCCGGCCTATCCTGTGGAGGAAGAGGGGAGACACAGTTGGTATTTGGAGAGACCTCATGGGGATGTGGAAAAGCCCAGGTGAAATACACAGTGATTTGGAAACCGTTCACACCAGAGGAGATTTGACACCCATGTGAATGAAGCTCCTCTATACATCCCAGGAAGTAACCATCAGGAAAAGCAGTATCTCCACTTTTGACCCGTTGCAGTGCTAGCAAAGGCAAAAGGAGATGCTGCCAAAGGAACCAGCCATTGAAGGGGCCCCATGTCCCCTCTCTTGAGAGCAGTGAGGATCAGACTGAAACGGACTGTAGTGCAGGTTCCCCTGTGAGACACTGTGTACACATGCTGTGCTTTCCTCCCTTCCATGTCCCCTGTGTGTCCGTGTCATCTAGGGAGCTGTGGACTTTAGTTTGCGTCACCATGAGCTTAGCAAAGTCATGGGAAGCAGGTGCACATCATTTGGTTAACTCAGCTGAATGTGGGTCCAACTCTGTGCCCAAACATAAGTTTCTGGGATTCCTAGAGACCCCCTTGGGTAGCTGTGACACCAGTTGGGGCTGGACCTAGGATTCCTGAAGCACCCGCAATAAGGCTGTATCTGCCTCCCTCTCTTTTCAACCCTCAGACATCTACAGACATGTCAGGTGGCCCCAGATGCCCTTGCTCAGGCAAGGGGATCGAGTCCTGGGGAGGGAGTATTTCATGCTTAGTGCATGAACATCCTGAACTCTCAGCTGGGCTGTCCCTGGGTGCCAGGCAATAACTTTGGGAAGGTAGCTGTGTTTCCTCACCTGTCACTTAGTGGTCCAAAGATCATGGATCCTAGGAGCAGCCCCACCATGTAGATGGACTGGGAGATGTCATTCAGCTCCTTCCTGTCGCACACCAGGTCAAACTGGAGGAAGGAAACACAGATGCTTTTGTTCTTGGCAGACCCCATCCACTTTCTGAGTGTGGGCAGCCCTTCTGGTCCATGGTGGACCCCGGAGTTAGGTGCCTGAGGTGTCGCTCAAGCCCCTGGGAGCAGAGAACCCACCCCCAGAGACATGAGCCTCCATGGTGCGCACATAGCACACAAGTCAGAGATGGGACAGGTGTATGAGATGCTCAGCCTGCCACTTCATCATGGTATACATCTCCTGAGCACTGGGACCTGCAGAACACCTCTCCAGCCCAGGCATCCCCAAGGGAGCCTCCTGGTTGGCAGATTTTTCTTAAAGTGGGACCTTGGGATAAGAGTCCTAGCAGCTTGCTTCTCCAGCTGCAAAGTCAGGACAGGGTGGAAGGAGGAGGAAAACAGGAGACCAGTGTTTTCTCTGGTAAAGGAGGACTGGCATAGGAGTGGGAAAGGGTGCAGCAGCTGCTGAGGACCCTCTAGAGAAGCTGTCTGTGAAATGGACACATTTCACAGTGGTCTGGGGACCCCAAGGAGCCTTTGCAAATGCCAGGAGAGGGAGGGAAGGAGGAAGAAGGGAGGAATGAGGGAAGGTGAGAGAGGAGCAGAGATTGAGGGAGGGAGAAGTTGAGGATGCTGACAGACATCCTTTGCTCAACTGCATGGCCCATAGGATGTCTTCTTGCATCTCTGAAGGTCTCTGGAGGTCACAGAACTACCAAAGACAAGCCCTTGAAGGTGTCTTCCACAGATAAGGTGATATGAGGAGAACCAGGCTGAAGATTAAGGGAAACTGTGTCAGGGAGACCCAAAAGGTCCCTCAAGGCAAGATACATCATGGGTTCAAGGGGACATTGGAAAGGGGAGAGATGGTGGGCAGAGCATGTCCTGGACCCACACCCCCACTGTCTCTGCCTGTGGCCTCCCCAGGCATCTACATCATGATGTTCCTGCAACAGCCTCCCAAGGATTACAGCTGTGATCTATGTGACGGAGACAAGGTCCCCCAGTGCCTGGTGTGAATCCCATCCTGACAATGAGCTAACATTGGCTTACCAAACTACAGGACAGAACATGCCCATCCCTTCCCTTCCACATCCCTAGCACGTCAAAAGGCGATTACAGACCTCGGTCAGCAGGGATGGTTGTTGTGCTGAGGGGTACACCCAGCCATTGTTGCATTTCTCTGTGGCATTCAGGCCGTACGCCACGATGGAGTCGAGGTCCCAGTCCACCGGCGAGTACATGGAGCACTGCTTGTACGCCCCGTCCACGTCCCGGGGCAGGGTGAGGTTCAGCTGCTCTTCCTCGGTCAGGTTGGGGCCAACGGCACGGATCCAGTTGGTGTTGCAGTGGTGTGGCACATCCACAACCATGAACACTTGGCCAATCATTTGGAAAGGATTAAGAAGTAGTGGGAGGGAGAGGAACAGTACCAGCAATTTCTGATATAGTCCAAACTTCCCCACAGCACTTATAAAATCTCCAAACTCAGTCATGGTGACTGTCTCTGTGGCCAGGCTGCACTAGGTCACAGTGTTTAAATAGGCAAATATTAATGTTTAAGCTATGTGAGCACTAAACCCCTAATCAGGTGTGATAAAATGAGCACTTGTATCGGCACATTTGTCCATTACGATGATATACTGCAGTCCTCCAGGGTGTACTTTGTCACTAGCCAGTCCCTCCCTGTTCTTGGGGCCAGAACAAAGGTGCCACTCTTGGGGACAGCATGGAGACAGCTTCTCCTGTCCCAGCCCGGAGTATTTCCCCGGGCCTCCTGAAGGCAAGTGTTCTGCAGCGCAAGGTTTTTGTCCGAGACATGAAGATGTGACTCTGCAAATAAGGGCTAATTTTCCTAAATGTGGTGAAGAAAACAGAGTAAATCTGCCGCTCTCATTAATGGCTTAGTGGCTATATAGGCCATCCTGGAGACTTTAAGGGAAGAAGAACAGCACTTCTCCTCTGGAACAGGAAATATGGCTGGTAGTCAAGTAGACTTGGTCTTGATAGCTGTGTCCCAAGCTGTCGGTTTTCATTTGTTCCATGTAGAAACCCTGGTTAGTCACAAAACTAGATCTAAACTAGAGCGTCTTGGGGAGAATCCTAAAATAAATTCGGCTTAGAGAGTACCCTTAAGAAAAACATAGCACGTTATGCACACAGACATACAGAGCACACAGGATTTGGGGATAAGAAATGACACCAGCTTGGCTTTGCCCGAGGTTCTGATGTCACATGAAAAGCAGATTGACCTGATTTCTGCTGCATGTCTGAGCTGCTTCCTGGACAGACTGCCTGAGTGGTTTGTATTTTTATTCCTGGAAACTGGAAAGCCGGATTGCCCTCGTGTATGAAATTCGGTGTGAACTTTGGCAAAGGTCTCCTGGCTGCTTTCACCAGACGGATAAGGACAGGTCATTAGACACTGACCTGTTCACTTCTCAAGTACTTTTTCCTTCACTTTCAACCCAGATACTATGTGATTCTGTCTGAGCCTCCAGCAAAGTCACTGAAGGATCACACAACTCTGGGCTGGTGTTTCACACGTGGCTATGGCACTGGTGTGCTCATGGAAGTGGGAAGAGGGGTAGAAGATAGGATCTTAAAACACCACCCTCTAAGCTGAAGCAGGAGAGAGAGGTGATACTGGTTAATGTTATTGGGAGTAAAGGAAGAGAGGAGTAAATGTTACTTAGAGTTGTGTAAATTCGCACCATGTATCATGTGGACACACCACACAGCCAAACACTCCACTCGGCTCTGGATCCACAACCTTGGATGAGAGGACTTTCTATTATTCAGACACATACCTTGAACAGGAGTTTGAGCTAAGAAACTCCCTTTTTACCTGAAATGCATCTCTGGCCTTGTTGTGGGATGACTCGGCCAAGGAGTTCTGCTGTGGCAGAGGCATTTTGACCCTGTCCTGCTGAACAGGGAGTAGATGCCTTTTCCATCAGTGTGAAACAAGCTGAAGTCTTCAAGCTTACCCCATTGTGTGTGGCTTATGGTCTTCCCTTCCGCTTCTCAGCCACCGGCGTCTTCTGTGGCAAAGAAAGAGGTCAGATTTTGACTACAAAAACTCCTTGGGGGTGACTCAGACATGACTGCAGACTCATGCGCTAATGCAGATGTGACCTCTTGAGGCTGTTCCTGCTAACATCACCAGAAAGGCTTTTCTGAAGCCCTGGGAAAGCTTCAGTCCCCTGTTGTAAACTCTGTCACCTTAAGATGACACTTCTTATAGAAAGACATTGTTCTTATGACAGTTTTCACCATCTGGGGCTGAGTGGGTCAATCCTGCATGGTGGAGACCTCTCAGGGACAAAGGTTGGGTCAGCCCTGCAAGCCTCTGTTTCCTGGAGCTCCACTGCTGGAGTTTCTGTGCTTATTTCTCTCTGGCTGACAGTTTTGCCCAGGTAGATTACTAATGCTTGAAAAGCCTCTTGAAAATTGAAAAGCCTCTATCATAGGGCATGAGAAATCAGCAGGTGTCAGGGAAGATCTGGGATGGACAGCTGGAAAGACTGTATATCTATGTAGAAATGTGAAGGACTGGGGGAAGGGAGAATGACCATCCAAGAGGGTAGTTCAGAAAAAGAAACCATTGCCTGGGGAGGAAGGCTGGTGCGGACGATAAGGCACTAACGCACTGATTCATGGACTTGGCTTTTCTCTTACACGGCTCTGGACATGAGGAGTGACTGTGGTTGGAGACGCGTTTGGACACCTGTATGTTGGGGTGAATTGCGGCCAGAACGGATTCGTACCCACCAGCTATGGCGCTTCTGCATTTTCCCTCTTCTTCTTAGCGCTGACAGGGAGAGGTCAGATTTATGGGTGTCATGTGCTAGTGACACCTTGGTCTGGGATGTCAATCAGAGAGTGTTTAGCACAGGTAACTGGCCACCCCCTTCCCACTGGCTCCAGAAATAGGTGCTTAATCCCTGCAAGCCGTTAGGTCTCTTTTCTCCATCTCTAAACACAGCTTGACCAGGTTTCAGGCAAGGCTGTGAGATGGCAGCACCTCTGTCTCAAGATGAGACTAACTTCAGCATCTAATGAGTCATGTAATTTTCAAGGACATCCCTCTTTTCCTTGATTCATGTTGATTGAACAGTCTCCCTGCACAGGGCACTGACACACTGCTTTGCAGCAGATGCAGTCATTAAGCAGCTTTATTCCTCCAGCAGATCGTCAGAGACAGGGTTATTTCAGCACTGGTGAGGCAGGCAGATTTTTTTTTTTATTTTATTTTAAAAATTAATTATTATTTTAACATCTTGATCCTTTTTTTTTTTTCAGCCAGCTGATTAAAACAGGTGAAATGATAAGTTCCATGATCTTTTCCATAAGACATGTGTTCTTGCTTTGACCCTCTGAGGTTTCTAGTGAGCTTGTTTATCATTAATGCAATTGTTAACTCCTATAACATTTATGTTATGGCAGCAGAGGGTAGTCAGGGAGGATCAGAGTACGACCACACAGGGAGAGCAGATAAAGCAATGTCCACATGCTCCAAGACTTCAGAAGACCCAGGTTTCCTTTCCTCCTTTGCCCTTCTTACCAGGTGACCTTGATAAGGTCATTTCACTTATCTTTGCTTATCATCGTATGATGGGGCTAATGATGGTGACCTCTTGTGTGAAGTAATTTTGCAGTCTGCTGAAGGAAAAATATAATGAGGAGAGTGAGATATCATTATTATTAAGTGTAGTCAAGCCGTATGGTGAAAAGTTGCGTGATGTTTTGGGTTGGATTCATCTCTGGATGTCTAAATGCAGTTGACTATGTGTGAAATAGACACATAAGGTTGCGCTGTAGGTATTGGAGGTGGATCGGCACAGTTAATAGTGTTCAGAGAGTTGTTAGCTCTTCGAATGTAGTTGTCTCTTTTAGGGTGAATCACTCCCCAGGCTGCACCGACTGTACTTCCTAATTCTTCATTGACTCTGATATGGGCTTAAACAAGTGGTTTATATCATTGCAATGCTGATATTGCAGACACCTAAACCTAATCTGGAGACAAATCTTTACCCTGTCCCCCTCAGCTTTGCCTGCATCTATTGCATTTTAATTGTGCACTTGTGGCCAAAGATTCGGTTCCTTCCTGATAATGGCATTCTCATCTCATTGGGGTTTCTAGTTCTGGATTAGCACATTGCTCGTGGCTGCTTGCTGGTTGGATTGCTTCGGAGGTGTCTCTCCCTTCAGCCGTGCAGGCAGTGGCCATACAGACATCCTCTGAGGGACTTTGGCAGTAGATCATGGAGAAGATCCCCTCCAGATGCAGAGAACAGGGTGCTGGTTGGTCTCTCCTTGGAGGTGCTTCACAGTGAAGCCAGTTCTTGCAATGTTCTTTTTTGGGAACTGAGAACCCACCCACTATGACCAGGATTGAGATCTTAAATTTAGCTCCTTAACCATTGATAAATCAGCCTATGCACAACTGAATTTGTCTCGTGCCAAAGGAGTGTGTGATTACTACATGTATTTCATGAATCATTGTTCATCCTATATCAGCTAACTTGTGCTGCAGGGGTGGGTGCTTCTTTTGTCTTCTTTTTTTTCAACTATATAAAGAACTCCTGTTCCAAAAGGCCATCATTTAACACATTTGGGTCTGCAGAGGAGAGACTTTCAAAAGCTTCTTCAACTCCTGATGGTTTTCTACTCCTGTTCATTTTTTCAGGAGCCTCTTGGCCCATTTTGTCTGAATCAACATTGAAAGGATCAAGGACATCCTGATTAAGGGCTTCAGAAGCATGGCTGGTGAACATATACATTGGAGGAAAATTGTCCCCCTGTGTAGAGAGATGTTTGTTTGTTGAGCCTTCAGCACTGAGACTCAACCCAAATGTATCCTCTGCAGCCTTTGGAGCTTGGTACTGCGGATCTAACTGCTGCAGCAGTGCACAGCTCTGAAGCCTTTCCAGGTCTGTGGTAATAATCTCATCCTGTCCGGCAAGAAATGAGAGGCTGGAGGTGTCCCAGAGCACTGTTGGAGCATTTGCTTCTGCTGGGATTTCCTGGCACAATTCTGAAGGACTTGGATCAAAGCAAGGTGGAGTTTCTGCCTCTGAATTTTGCAAGTCTGAATTTGTGATTTTACTTGCCATGACGGGAAAATCTTGCTCTTCAGAAAAGAACAAGTTATTGTCCTCTTGAAAATCCACATTGTCTAACTGAAGCTCAGCTTCCTCGGGAAACTTTTCTGAATCGCCTGGTGAAAAGAATATCCCATCATCTATCACTGTGTCCTGGATATCCAAGCTCAATAGGTTCTGAATTTCTAGTAGATGAGCATCATGATGATTTCCTTCTCTGATGAGTTTGTTGTTGTTATCAGCTGCCAGCATAAGCTCTGGAGGAGGATGTAGTGGGTTTGTTCCACTTTCTGAGGTTACTGCAGCTTCTTTCTGATTTTTCTGTGCTGGCGTGAGAGAAGTCCAGCAGCTGTGCTGTTGCTGTTGAACCTGACTATTTAAAGCCAGTTGGTCGTGAATGTCAAGTTCAGTTCTCTCATGTTTATCCTCCCATGAAATGCTTGCACCAGGATCTAACAACAGGACATCAGTCTCCTTGCCCTCAGTAGAGTCTGAGCAGTTTCCAGGGCTCTCCTGGTTACGTTTAGGGGTGACATCCATTTTCCCTGGCTGTGGCAGCTGATTGTTCTTGGAGGCCTTTTGTTTTGCTTGGCTGGAGGAGCTGAGGAGGCCCTGGGGGTTTTCCTGCCTCTCTTCTATATTTGTTTGTTCTGAGGATCTTGCTGGATTTTCTCGTTGACTCTGCTTCTTCTCTGAGGAATAACCAAACAAAGTGACAAGGGCTGACTGGGGCTTAGTGGGTTTCCTTTGGGTTGTAGTTTCCTTCCTGAGAGTGTTGCCTTTGTCTTCAGAACCAAAAAGCATAGTCAAGGGGTTTTTCCTGAAACCTTTACCCAGCATCTCTCTGCAGGCTTGACTACTTCTGGTCTCTTTGCTCTGGGCATCAGGCCTTGATGTATGCACGGTGCTTTCCCCTGGGAGTTTCAGACCCTTTTTTTCTTCTCCCACTGGATGACCTCCGGATTTGCCGGAGGATATATTCAGTTTGGAAGAGTCTAATGTCTTGGCTGATTGCTCATAAATGTGAAAGATGTTTCCACTAAGAACCTCTCTAGGATGCTTCAACTTGGAGTTGTTGACTTCATCATGTGAGGGCAAAGTGTTACAGGTTTCTCTGGGAGATGTGTCTGCTGGTACTGGAAGACCCTTGCCAGGTGATTTTACATCCTGTCTCAAAATATCCTCATGAGGGTTAGTTATCAGTGGGCCACATGTGGCCTGAGGTTCTGTTTCTTGGAGGCAGGACACACTATGGTCACCTGTCATCTCTGGCAAACCAGGTGAAGAAGCTCCTCTCTTTTCTGCCTTGTTTTCCTGAGAGTTTTGCTCAGGACTGGGTTCTTCCAGAAACCCTGATATACTTACAGGTTTCACTTCTTCTGTCTTCTCAAATTCCTCCCCTTTTCTCTCAATCCCAGGTAAATGACTTCTGCTGGGTGGCTGCATATTTTCCCCTGAAGTTACTGATATCTGTTTCCCAGCGAACTCCTTGGTGTTTGCCTCTGATTTCTCATTCACCAGCTCAAGGATCTCAGGTGATACACTCAGCCCTCCTGGCTCCAGGGAGCCAGAAGCTACGTAAGTAATCCCTGACACACCAGAGAGACAAGGGGCTTTGTGTTCAATTTCACATTCAGGGGGATCAACACACTCAGGTCCACATTTTAGCTCCATACTTGTGGTGTTTCTGGTTTCGGGCTCTCCTGACGCACAGACGGGCCGTGGGCTGTTCATTGTCTCTCCAAGATTATGCTTGTCTCCTGTGGTAGGTGGGGTGGCTATGGTCAGTTCAGGCTTGTCATCCGTCATTGCAGGAATTGTGCCTCCTTCGTTGGGTGTGCTTGGAGACCCACAGACCTCCTTTTCCTCCACTGGGAGCTCTGCAGCAGAGAGGATGCAGCCCCCTGTGCCCCCCAGGTACATCCAGTTGGTGGGTTTAGTGCTTTGACGTGTGGTGTGGTGGACGAGTGAGCCACGAGGCAGGGATTTCACAGGCTCCAGGACTGGAGGGGAGGAGGCAGGTCCTCTCTTCAACTGGGCTTTGCCCTGCTGGATGGCAGCCACTCGCTGGGACACTTTGCCCCCTCGCTTCCCTTTGGGCATGTCCCCATCCCCAATCTTTTCACCCTCTCTCTGCTCTCTGTTCTTGGGCCAGGAACGCACTTGCTCTCTTTCCTTGGTATAGGTGACACCAGGTAAGAAGCTTCCCTTTCCCACTGCTGCCTCCGCCGCTGGTTTCCCCTCCTGACCCCTGAGCACCATCCTGCTGACCCTGCTCCCTGCAGCCTGGTGGGTTTGCGGGTTCAGTGTGGGCTTTTTCCAGGAGCATGCTCCCTTTTCAGCTTTTCCATCTACAGCCACCATGGCTGTTTCTGAAGGTGTCCAGCCCGTTCTCAGCTTGTTCCCTAAGAGGACAGAGCTGCTGGTCAGCTCTTGCCTGTTCTCTGCTCGCCACAAGCTGTGCTGTGCATTGAAGGATGTGGGTTTCTCTCTTGTTTCGGTCTCCTTTTTGGTCCTGTTATACCAGTCCTGGGCCTGCGGTCCTCTGCCTGCCATTGCCACTTGCTGAACCTGATGGTCTCCTAGCCAGTGCTCCAGCCTTTCCATCTCACTTCTGCTTTTAGCTCCAGCCATCTGCTTGTAATGGGCTTGGCAGTAAAACACCCCATGGAGGGCAGCATAGTTTTGCAAGCTGGAAAACACACATTGGCATAGCTGTTAGAGGCTGTGTGGGAGGGAAGGATTAACAGTAGCAATGATGGACAGGTTTTCAGCAAAATTGTTTTTCAGTGGAAACTGTTGGGGAAGGGAAGGTGTTTGAAGAATGAAACCTTTCTAAAGCAATGTCTATTTTCTGAGGTTATGTTTGATTTTTCTTTCAAAACCTGAAACATGAAAAATTAAACATTTCCTTGCAATACCTCTGGGAGCTGTAGTCCAGGTTATGTTTAATCCCTTTCTCATTTACAGGCCAGGCTTCACACCAGCACTTCATCTCCCCCTGTATGCACAGCATGGACGATATGGGTAAAACTGTGCAGGGCTCCCACAATACAACAACTGCATGATAGGAGAATGTGTCTGTAGAGCTGGGGGCCAAGAGGAGGGCAAGAAGCCTCGCAGAAAATGACCGTGGTATCTTGGTGACTGACAAGCTGAAAACAAGCCAGCAGTGTGCCCTTGTGACAGAGAAGCCGACTATATCCTTGGCTGCATTAGCAAGAGCCCAGCCAGCTGGTCAGGAAAAGTGGTTCTTCCTCTGCATTTGGCACTTGTAGGACCAGATGTGGAGTGCTTTGTCCAGTTTTGGACTCCTCAGTGCAAGAAAGCCATGGACATACTGGAAGGAGTCCAGCAAAGGGATGGTCAGGGACCTGGAACACATCATCTGTGTCCAGTTCTGGGCTCCCCGGTACAAGAAGGACAGGGAACTGCTGGAGAGGGGACAGCAAAGGACTACCAAGATGATTAGGGGACTGGAACACCTCTCTTATGAAGAAAGGCTGAGGGCCTTGGGTTTTTTTAGTCTGGAAAAAAGATGACTGAGGGGAGATCTTATCAATGCTTACAAATACTTAAAGGGTGGGTGTCAGGAGGATGGGGCCAGGCTCTTTTCAGTGGTGCCTGCCAACAGGACAAGGGGTAACGGGCACAAACTTGAACACAGGAAGTTCCACCTAAACATGAGGAGGAACTTCTTTACTTTGAGGGTGGCGGCAGAGCACTGGAAGAGGCTGCCCAGAGAGGTGGTGGAGTCTCCGTCTCTGGAGACATTCAAAACCTGCCTGGACGTGTTCCTGTGCAACCTGCTCTGTGTGATCCTGCTCTGGCAGGGGGGGTTGGACTAGATGATCTCCAGAGGTCCCTTCCAACCCCTACCATTCTGTGATTCTGTGATTCTGTGATCTGAGGAGAGGCTGAGAGCTGGGTTAGCTAGGTCTTACAAGGAGAAGGTTAAGAGGGAGAAACTCATTGCTGTGTATGTCTATTTTATGGGATGGAGTAGAGAAGACAGGGCTGGAGTGTTCTTGGAGGTGGACAGTGACCAGATGAGAGGCAATGGGAACAATTTATAACACTGGGAATTGCGATGAGATATAAGAAAAAGTATTATCACTGGTTGTCAGATGTTGAAAGAGGGGGCCCAACCAAGAGGCTGTGGAATCTCCATCCTTGGAGCCAGTCACACCTCTCCTGGACATGGTCTTGAGCTACCTCCTTAGACTTGTAGGAGGCTGGGTGGAGGATTCCAGAGGTACCTTCCAACCTACCTGACTCCATGAACTTGTGAGGTACCCAAATGACTCCTTCAATTAAATTCCATATCAGCATTCCCAAATTGTAAATATTTCTTGTATTTTCAGCTCACCCTTGAACCACCATGCAGAATCCTGATCCATGGGTGTCTACAAGATTGAGTTGAATAGTCTTCAGACTCTAGTGATGGAGAGGCGGATTGTATCATCAGGGAAACTGTCTGCCCTTTCTTGTATCCTGAAGCCTGCTATATTGGAATTAGCCTTGGACTATTGTGGTGGAAAATACTTAGACATCCCTTAAAAATAAATGCACCGGGGTCCTACCACTCACCTCAGCTTCCTCCCGCAGAGCTGGCAGCAGAAACATGAGCGGTGCAGACAGACTTTGTCAGTGACAACACGCTCCATGGAGTAGACAGGCTGCAGGCACGAGGCACACACTTCTTTCAACATGGGCTGAAGAAGAAGGAGAAACTGAAGTTAAAGAACTCTGAATCATGACCACTTGGAAACGCATCTGCAAGCTAATTTGCTGCATCTTCTGCTTGTGTGGGATTTTCTTCTTGTTTTTTTTTTTGCAGATTTGTTGAGAGTTCAGATTCCTGTCTGACACAATTTGTCACCTTGAACAGGTCAGCATTAATTTTCAGTCTGGACAGAAAGGCAAGACACCCTCGAACCCCCGATGAGAGAAATTGTCCATTTTCTTGAGAGCAAATGATTCACTCAGTTGAATTGAGTGAGGTAAGCCTTGAGTGGGGTAAGAAACTTTATTCAGAGGCTCTGACTCAAAAGCTTTGCCTGGGCAACTCCTGAAATCACTGATATCATATGGCTGCTCACACAGACCACATAGTCCAAACCCTAAAAAGGCAGCACATCTCAGCGTTAAAGATCCCACAGCTCCATAAGCCTTGTGGTTTACACTGTGGACTGTGTTTTATGCCAGGACCTGACTCCTCAAACACCACTTTCTGTGAAGAGCCCAGGGAATCTCTCTGGAAAGCATTGCCAACACCAGCTATTTTATTAGCAGAGAGAGAAAAGGAATAAAGAAGTTTGGACATCAGCCTAGCTGCAGAAATGGCTCCAGGTTGTCTGCATGGTCAAGTAATCCAGAGGCTACTGGTGGTGATGTGGGTATCTCCATGAGCTTCCTTTCACTGTGGTGTGAAGCAGAGGCTCAGCTTACCTGGTGAGTCCATCTGCAAGTCAAGTCTGTCTGAAGCACCAGAAGGAGCCCAGCTGAGCCTAACCTAACTCTGACTGACTGGGTCAGTGCTCTGAGTGCTGATACTCCCTCAGAGGAGGGCATCTCTGCCTCTTTGTTGGGAGTATTTTGCCACAGTTCGGTTTGGTAGAATTTTACTGGTGCTCTCTGATCCCTCCGGCTTTTTGTTCAACCTGTGCTCACCTCAGTTTGCAGCGTGTCAGCTCAGAGAAAAGGCAAGTTTACTTTCTGCTCTTGTGTGCGGTGGGCTGGCCAGATTTTAGCCTTAACCAGAGGAAACATGGAAGGTATTTCTGCACCAGAAACACGCAGTGTATCTCAAGAGACGAGCTGACAAGGGAACAAGAACCCTGTCTTTTATTTGCAACAGAAATCTGGGGGAACAATTTTTTTAAATTACCTTCGTTCTGACTAAACACACCAGTAAGGTCAAGTCATCTTTGTTTTCCTATGACAACACTTTCAAGAAGAAGAATTTAACATCTTCGATTTTCTTCCCTCTCTCTAGAGGGAGGTATGCAAGCAAACCCCTTGTCTTTCCTTCGTTCTGCAATGATCTCAGCATACCTCTGCTCTTCCAGTCCTTGACAGAGAGGAAACCATAGTTCTATGAGTGTCTACTTATGTAATGAGTGTCTAAACTCCCAGTATACTCAGGGGAGGTCCATTTAAGTGAATCTAGAAGGTGATACGTATACCCTAAACCAGGCCTATGCTGTTGGACAAAATTCATCAGTTAGGCAGGATGAATTTCACCAATGTGACTACAGAACAGTGATGGTGACAATGGGAGGGCAGTGCTGGTGAAGATGAAGCAGAAATATGCTTTCATTAAAAGAGACAGATCTTCCAAGCGGAAAACGGTAACAGAAACCAGATGGGAAGTGATACCATGTTAGCAGGTCTCTCCAAGAGTAACTGAAGCTCTGCACTTTTGCCATGGATGTCATTTCGCAGGAGGAAATGAGCAGGCTACTTGGCAAAGAACAGTGAGTGGCAATGGGCAGCTGCATGAATGCAGCATCATCTGTGAGGACGGAGCAAAGTGCCAGTCCTGGCGATAATAAATCTCAGCCAATGCATCAACTTTGCTGTGGTTGGCAGTACAGATCACAGTTACGTCTAGGTACTCTCACGGACATTTTCTCTTACAGTGACGAGCTCTCATACAGCCCAAAGGAGTGTGTCCTGGCAGAGAATAGAGAAACTGTTGATATGCCTCTTTTGTATAAGAAAAAAATGCTTTCCTTTAATCATGACCAAGGACGGAAGCAGAGCTGTTTAGCAAACAAACAAGATCCCTCTACTCTTAGCTGGGAATGAATGTATGGACTCCTGGAGTGTGTTTCCAAAGTGGCATAATCTTTTATTGGGGATGCAGGTCTCTTTCATCAGGGGATTTATTTTAAGTGCTCACTGTCTGATGCCTGGAAAATGGTCTTGCTCTTCAGAGTTATTTTTATCAGCCCCAGGAATAAGCCTTTCTAATGGTTTGGAAGACAGAGAGGTGATTAGCAGCAATCGAATGGCACTGTGGGCAAGGAAATTATCTCAAGAATTCTGTGAAAAGCTGTTACAGAGTGTTCCTGGAAGGCTCTTTAGTGCACTGCTGATTACTGCTATGCTGAAAGTTGCAGCTGGCTTATGGCTTACCAGTTGTTGCCTTTTTTTCCCTAGGTAAATTAAAATTTTTATTGCAGGAGAGGTCAGCCTGAAAATGTCTGTACTATTGATAGGTGGAGGAGATGGTGAGCACAAAGCTGTCTGACCTAAGACTGAGCATCCTCAGGGAGACCAGTGGCTGAAATGGAGCTGGGAAGGGTAGTGCTTGATGTAGGTACTTCAAACGTGGCATATTTCATGTCTGCTGCTGCAAAAGAACTGGATCTGCAGCTGAATTTGTCCTTTGACCACTCAAGGAGGTACAGTTAAGCCAAGGCCATCTGTCCTCTGCCCACTGGTCCAGGTAGTTCTGCCAGCCAGCTGGCTCTTGAAAATAACTACCGAGCACTGTGTGAGAATGCAGTGACCTACTAGGGCAGAGAATGGTGAACAGTGTTGTGTCTTGTATCCAAAGATCACAGAAAAACTATGACAATTCATTTGGGATTTGAAAGTTTGTATGTGCCCTGCTGGTTTATTATTGCAAGGTCTGAAGCACGAAGAATTCTTCAGCTCGTATTTGAATTTCAAATCTTTGCATTTGTTTTTTTCTCCAGCTCTTTCAATGCTTGAAGGAGTCATGTATGGTCCTGAAATAATGCAACATCTGTCCCTTCATGGTATTTCAGTTCCTGACTGATGGAAATACCATGAAAGAAATACATCTTAAGTGATCTTAGTCTCATAAATGGCTCATTGAGACATTTAGAAAGCCTGTAAAACCAGAAACACAAACAATAAGATCAGTATTTTTAAGCACTGGCAGTGCAGGATGTTTGGGTTTATTTGAGTTTCTGTGGAATCATTTTCATTGCCCAAACAACATGTTTGCAGCTTACCAAAACTGCTCTGCAGCTGTCCTTAAAATGAAGTGAAACAAACATGTGTCATGGACATCCTGAAACAAGCTGAGAAACAAACAAGGGTAAGAAAGCAGTGTTGGAAAAATTTTGAAGAGGAGCTCCAGATTACTCATTCTTCCTTGTTTCTGCAATTGGTCCTACTAAAACAATTGGGAAGGTCTAAGTGGTTATTTTTTCTGATTCCCTGAAACCAGATATGCTCAGTTTATGATGACCTGCTCTTCTACCTCAGCTTTTGGTGTATTCTTTGGTGGAACTGAAAATGCTGTTCTTACTTTTGTTTTGGCATATCTTACCTTCAAATTTATGGAGTCCTAGAGGCCAACCAATGAGCTCTGGGTATGTGCCTGTTTTTTGGATGGGAAGCAGAACTCCTACCTTGTCTACCACACCTTGAACAAGGTGTTGCACAGTGTGAGATGATAGGTAAAGAAAAGAACGGTAAACTGATGCACTGAGAGATGAGATGGCTTGACATGGATCAACTAGAAGGTCTACAGTGAGACTGAGGGGTCGGTAGTCTAAGTCTGAGCCAGGCTGTGGGACACAGCTCCCTGGGAAACCATCCAGTCACTCTGTAGACTCCTCACCTTCTCCCACACCTGGAGCAAATTCCTTGCTTGTTCACCTCACTCCCAAACTGAGGCCAAACTGTGATGTGAGTTGAGGCACAGCACTGAGTAATGGCTGGTTCACCAAATGCCCCTCCGTGTAGGGCTTATGGAGGCACAACGCCTCCGCTGCCGTCTCACATGGAGGAAATGGGTGCAGGCAAGTGTTCAGACCTTTCTTGGTGTTTACATCCTACCCAACCTCCATACACATACACAGGGTCCTGGACTGGATGTTATATATCACCCCGGAGTCGACTCAGTTTTCAGACAAGAGTATGAATGTTGCTTGCTGTAGGGCTGTTAATCCACCCACATTGTAAAGAAGATGTAGACTAAACCCCTCCAGTGATTTAGAGTGCTCTCAATATGTGTTTCAACTGGTTCATTGAGAGATGATTTCTAGGTACTTTCAAAGGAAACAAGCACTCAACAAAAGACACTCAACCAGACCAAAGTATTTTTAGAGGTAATGTTTACCTTCAGAACGCAGCAATAGAAGTTAAAAAAAAAAAAGCCACAAAATATCTAAAATCTTGAGTTGAGAATGTACAAAACAAATTCATAATAAAAAGAAAATTGCTTTACAAAGTCTCAAGATGAATTTAAACAGTAAACATGTATGAAAGCATGGAAAATCTAAAGGTTTTTTTATATATTGAATAATAAATTACAATTCTAAAAATAAAGAAAAGGAAGCAGTAACCATTCTGACTCAAGTAGAGAATCTTTCTTGGCATCTTTCTTTGGGGGAACGGCACTGATAATAGCTGCAGGTCTTGGCTTGACAATTTTCAGTAGCATCGAGTACTTTCCAGGAACTGAAAAATAAACTGATAAATACCTCTCCCAACCTCAATAATGACAGCAATTTGATATATTTTTTTTTTCCTTCTCATTTGTTAATGGCTAAGAGAAAACCTATCCAACCCACCCATCAATATGAGCATGTGTGTATATGTGTGTTTAGGATGCCCTTCTTGGAAAGTCTGTATTGAAATTAGAAAAAGAAGGTAGCATAAAGGTGTTTGTTTGCCAATGACCAGATTGATTGGTTCTTTAATTGATCCTACCTGTTCTTTCTTCTGCATTAGTTCAGAGAAGCCCTATATAACACCCCAACCCCTCCCCAAAACACTCTAGGAGGAAGAAGCTACTCTAAGGTGCCCATGGATGGATTTTTCCCTTGTGCTTCTAACAGTGTCAGGGTTGTGGTGCAGCACCAAGTCTGTTGGGTTGGCCAGGTGAGGGCTGCTCTCCTCCAGTGTCAAGGCAGACTGCATTTGTCCTGTCGGCAGGCAAACACCAAGACGATGGCCCTGAGAAGTCCTTTGGATGTAGACGAATCCCTGTGTGTAATGTGGATAAACCAGGTTATTTTTTTTGTTGTGGACTTTCTTTTTTGTCTTACACAGTTCTCTCTTGCTCTCCAGAATCTCCTATTTCTTTGGCTTGGAGTTGCCAAAGGTTACAAAGACCACTCCTGGCTCCTGAAAACTGCCATTGGTGTGGAAGTCTTCGCCTGGGCTCTTCAAGTACCTCTGAAACACAGGTGAGCCATATTGGGGATGAGAGACCACATCACATGTAGAAGATGTTTGCGTCTCAGATTGCTTGGTGACTGTGGTGGATGAAGTGATGATCTTGTTTCCAAACTGGTCCATTTCCTCGTACTGCTCCATGACAGTCCGGGTGGCTCCATAGAGCTTGGACCCATCTGGCCCTGTCTGTAGCTCCAAGATGCTTTTCTGCCTCCGTGGATTTTGTGGGCTGGGTGCATTCAGGGAGCAGTAGTCTGAAAAACTTCCTTTCATTCCACAGTGGCAGCTGCCTTTGGAGGTGTCTAGAGGGCACCTCTCTTTCTCACTGATCTGATGGTTGGCATTGCCAAGGGTGTGCTGCTTCCTCGAGCTTAGACCAGCTTTTGTTTGTCTGGGCTCTGGTCTCTTCTCACCTGCTGGTGGATGGTTAAAGGAGCTAAAGCTGTCCTGAGCAAAAGCATCCCTCTTTCCTGAGGTGTCAAGACAGTCTGGTGAAGGGACATCCCAGGGGGAATGTGCTGTCTTGGGTGATTCTGCCGGTTTCCTGGCAGCAGACTCGATGGAGATGTAGGAAGGTGAGGAGGGAGAGCTGCCACGAGATTGAACGAGGCGGGGGACAGCAAGCTCTGCCTTGGTTACCTCATTTCTTTCTGCCACCTTTGCACCCCCTCCAGATGCTGCTTCCCCTGCCTCCAGTGTGGTTTCCTCCTGCTTGGCTTTGCTTGAGACAATGCTGATTTTACGGATATTGCTGCTGCTCACTGAGCTTTGGGTGTTCCCCAGAGACTCCTTGAACAGTCCTGAGAGCCCAGCGATGTCTGACTCAGACTTGAGACTAGAGACAGAATAAAGAGCTTTCTTGATGGCCTCCTCAATGTCCAGGAGCCGGGCAAGTGTCTGCTCCTTCAGGTGGATGATCTCAGCACTTGCTCGCTCCAGGTCCCCGAAAGCCAGCTCCACTGAGGAGACACTGTCTGTGTCCTCCTTTGCCAGTGTCTCAGCCCTATCCTGTTGCTTGGCCTGGTGGGCCTTCTGACGAACAACCCAGTCAGGAACCTTCTCAAAGAAGCTCTTCAGAGCTTTCACGTCTACTTTGCTTGTCTCCTCTTCAAACTCCTTTACCCGAGTCAAGATCTCTTGCAGCTCCTCCTGTCTCCTGAGGTTCTCAAAGATCTCCATAGCCTCCTTGACATTGCCTTTCATGATCTCCTCTTTGTGTACTGACAGCCTCTTCCGACGCTCATCTTCTGTTTCTCTCTTGGGTTTTTCTCTCATAACAACTGCTGGCTTCTCCTGACCAAGTGTCTCTGCCTCCCCATCAGGACATTTCAATTGCCCACTATTCCCCTGTTGTTGCTCCTCAAAGGACTTCATTGACTGCTGATGGAAGGACGTTGCATGACATGTCTGCTTCATTTCATTCACCTGCTGTATGACTCTCTGACTATCCCACGATCCATAAGAATTAGACATACTTTCTCTTTCCACCTTGGATGAGGCATTATGTGCAATGTCATCTCCCTTCTTTGGAGGAGTGATGTGGCCCATATGGGAGATGTTCGGCTCAGTCTGTCCTGGCACAGTAACTGTTTGTACTCTACCGGGACAGGTTGGAGGTGATATTGAAGAGCACCCATTCTCATCTTGGCACAGGTCTATATGCCTCTGAACCACCTCACCAGTGCATCTCCTTAGAGCTGCTGCTTTCCCGCTCATCATTCCCTGCTCGACTTGAAAACTAACCGCTCCATTTTCTATTGGCTTTGAAGTCTTAGCACTGTTTGATTCTACCTTTCCTTGCCCTGCTCTGCTTGCCTTGTACCTTTCCTCTGCCATTTGAAGAGGGGTTTTGACAGTGTTTTTTGGCAGCTTTCTCTCAGGGATCATACCTTGAACTGTGACAGGCTTGTTCACAGATGTCTCCAAAGTGCAGAATTTTGCTTGCACCTCCCCATGCCCTGATTGTTCAGGTATTTCCATGCAGCTTAATCCCAGCTCTGTGGGGGGAGGTTTTGGTTTGCTCATCTCCCTCAGGCCTGAAGGTTTTGGAGGCACAGGTGGAGGGACGGGTTTGGTTGATCTGCTTGTGCTGATATTTGCAGAAGTAGATTGTGCTTCGTGTAAGAGGTGCTCCGGTTTTGGAGGAGGAACAGGTTTTTTCCTGGGTGGAGCAGTAATTTCTGGTTTTGGAGGAGTCCTGGGCTTCTCTGCAGGACTCTGATCACTGGCTTTGCAGGACAGAGAAGGGAGGGCAGGAGGAGGGGTCTGGAGTGGTGCAGAACATCCTGGGGCTTCATCTTTGCTGGTTGGTAGTGGAAGGGCACCTTCTCTTGTTGCTTTAGTTGAGGGTGGGCAATGCTCTGCTTTCATCACAGCAACTGAGGGAGGAGGAGGAAAGTCATTATCAGCCTGCGACCCTGGAGCCACTACAGCTGTCTTGTTACTAACGACTTGAGTCTCATTTTTCTTTTTACACACAGAATAGGACTGCCCTGCATTTCTGTATATCATAGCGGCTTTAAAATCCCCTCTGGAGACATTAACGTTAGACTTTTCCAGCGACTGAAGTGTGGCTTTTAAATTACCTCGAACAACATCCTCCTTTTCTACCAGGCGCTGTTCTGTGGCGGCACTTTGCAGTGCTCTGATAGCTGTCTGTACATCCCCTCTGACAATAACATCTCTTTCTTCTTGCACTGATTGCTCTTTGTAATCAGACTCAACAAAAGGGTTTATATAGGTTTTCACGGGTGTGGCAGTATAAAGGCCATCTTTAATGCTAACATCTCTACTAGGCACAACTCGGCTTTCCTGGCTCAATAGTTGTCCTCCCTGTACTTCCTCTGAAGCACTGACCTTTTTGTGTGATGCTATGCTCTTCTGAGACACGCTTGTGTGGGTCTTGGATGCCTCCTGGACTCTAGAGGTGGTGGTCCTGATGGCAGTGCTGGTGCTCTCCTGCCTGATGGATGAAGTGTCTTGCTGGTGTACAGTTGATTGAAGGGTCACTGTGCCCTGTGTGCTGACTGCCTGCTGCCTGCAGGCCACGTGGACCTCCTCCTTGTTTCTCTGTAGCTTGCTCTGGACATGATGTTGAATGTTTTTTGCCTCTGCTGTTGCTAGCCTCAGACTTTGCATTGCAGCCTGAAGATCACTCCCAAGGGCCTTTTCTTCTGGCTGCCTCTGACTGGCTTCCGCCATCACCAAATTCTGCTGTTTCCCATCAACTTCTTCCCTCTGAGCTGTCATTTGGGTTGGAGATATGCCTTGCATCATAGCTTTGGGTTCCTTCAAACAGGCGGAGGATACTTGGTCTTTCTCTGCCCTCTTGCTGACATCCGCAACCCTTTGAATTGACTTTGTAGTCACTTTAAGCCCCCCCGACAGCATTTCTTCCTTTCCCATCACTGTGGGCAGGGGTTTCCCAAGACATTGCACAGTGGCACTTGGCACACCTGCTGCATGCACAGCCTCTCTCTCTAATGCACCCTCTTTGCCCACGTTTTCACATGCGAACACCTTTTTTGCTCCCGCCATAGCCCCTGGCTCACCCTCTGCAATTACTTGCTCTATTTGTTCTTTATTTGGTAAGATATGTATCTTAGCCCCCTGCACAACCCGTGGAGCACTCTCGTCTGCCCCCTGCTCTGCTTGGGAAGAGATGAGGGACTGTATCTCCGACTCCTGCTGGAGATTCTTCAGATAGTCTAGATCTCCCTTCTCGATGCAGCTTGCAAAAAGCTGGACATTTCCTTTCTCGTTGTCCTCACGCTTAACAGTTGCTGTTGCTTTCTGCTCCTGAGAAGAAGCCAACAGGTTCCCTATCGTTGACTTCACATCCCCCTTGACAACTTTCTGCTGGACAGAATGGAACAGGAGGGAGTAGAGAGTCATCTTCACTGATCCTGACTTTGTCTCTTGTAAGACCATCCCCTTTTTGATGGAAGCGTCTTGACTGAGGAGACCCTGTAAAGCCTTAGCTACATTTCCACTCAAGTCCTCTTTGCCTTTAACAGCTTCACTCTGGTCCAGTAGCTGCAATGGGCTTACTTTGATCTTGCCCTCTCTGTCTTCCTCCACCAGCATACTCTGTGCTTCCACATTGGTTCTGTGGAGAAGCTGCAGCATGATCCTTTGCAAATGGCCTCCCACAATCTCCTCTTTCAGGATCTCTGGAGCACCTGGGCTGCTGAGCTGGTACTTCACCATCTTCACACTCTCCATATCATTGGCTTCAATGAGGATCCCATCATACTGAATAGCCTGGTAAGTGCAGAGAGTCTCTAAAGTCTCCTTCATGGTCCTTTCTTTCAGTTCTGTTTCTATACTACCTTCAGAAGCACTAAATTTATCCAAGGGTGTGCTCTCGAAGAGCCACGTTGTACTTTTCACATCTGCACGAGGGATCACTTCTTGAGCCCCAGCATTGGCTGTCACCTCTGAGTCCTTAAGGGTGTCCATTGGCTGGGTTTCAAACAACCAGGTGCAGCGTTTTACATCTCCTTTTTGTCGGTCCTCTCTCTGCACTGTACTGATAGAAGAGCCTCTCTCCGCATCCCCATACAGGGAGTCCACAGGCTGGTTTTCAAAAAGCCAAGTGGATGTCCTTACATCACCCCTCTGAACATCACTGACACTGACCATCCTCACATACTTCTTCTGACCCACTTGCTGGGACTCAAAGAGCTGCTTGTTGGACTGAACATCTCCCTTCTGCACATCATCTACTGTTCTGGGCACAGACATCTTTCCCTCTGAGAAGGAGTCAAGAGGCTCTGTCTCAAACCTCCACCGGGCAGCCTGGACATCTCCTTTCTTGATGTCCTCTTGGGTGACAGCCCTGATCACAAACACCTCTTCTTCCTTCTTGATCTGATCCAGGGGCTTAGTTTCAAACAACCACCGGGCACCTTTCACATCACCTTTCATGATTTCTTCTTTCTTCACTGAGGTGACCTCATGGTATCCCCCCTCTTTGTCCTGGATAGCATATAAGGGTTGGCTCTCAAAGAGCATTGTGCAGGACTTGACATTAGCTTTGCTTATGGTGTCTTTCTGGATCTTCTGGAGCTCTGTCTCGTCCACTTTGTCATGGATTTGATCAAGGGAATAGGTCTCAAATACGAACCTTTTGCCTCCAACATCTCCCCCCTTGATATCCTTGTCTGGAGGGATTTCCTGGATTCCCTCAGAGCTGTCCTTCAGGGAGTCCATGGGGTAGTTCTCAAAGAGCCAAGTGAACTTGTGCACGGATCCGGCTTCAATTGTCCCATCATTCTTCTGGGATGTTGGTTTGGTGACTGTATCCAAGGGCTTAGCTTCAAAGAACTCCTTCACTCTTGACACTTCCCCAGACTGTATCTCCACACGACTGGAGTACCGCACAGTTTTCTTCCGGTCAGCTTCACCGACAACACCGCTGCCCAAGGGTTCAGTCTCAAATAGGTGCCGGACAGTTTTGACATCAACTCCCTGTAATTCCTCCTGAGTGTATGCCTTACTGACTTGTAAATACTGCTCCTCCTGGCCTTTCAGGGAGTCCAGGGGCTGGGTCTCAAACATCCATGTGTATGACTTCACATCAGCTTGGGGCACAATGCCATTTTCCTCCTGCTTCTTTTCAGCCTTCTCATACAGGGTGTGGATGGGCTGGGTCTCAAAAAGCCACCTGCAGGTCTTCACATCCCCCCGCTGGGAGATCTCTCGCTTCACCAAGGGCTGCGCTTCACCTTGCATGGCTTGGTGATGAATGACATCCATGGGCTGAGTTTCAAAGAGCCACTTGGCTGTTCTGACATCACCAGCCACCACCTCTTGTTTTGTGATCCCCCGTATTATATCCACTTTCTTGGTGCTTTCATCAAACTGGTCCAGGGGCCTGGTTTCAAACATCCATTTGTAGTTCTTGACATCACCACTGATGATTTGCTCTCTGCTTACGGAGGTGACTTCATGGAAATTGCCAAAGCTATCCTTGATGGCATACAGAGGTGTTGTCTCAAACAAGATTTGGTTGGCTTTGACATTGCCAGCTGGAATCTTCTCCTCTTCTTTGGCGACAGGCTCAGCATCAGCCTGCTTGATGCTGTCTAAGGGGAGAGTCTCAAACAGGGTCTTGAAAGACTTCACATCCCCTTTCACTACCTCTTCCATGCTGGTGGCTGGAATTTCTTCTTCAAATGCCTTGGAGATACTGCCAAAGGGACAGGTCTCAAACACATATTTTCTTTGCTTCACGTCACCCTTCTCCTCTGCTGAAAGCTCTACTTTCTTTAAACGTCCCACCTCAAAATTGTCTTTCAGGGTTTCCATTGGCTGGGTTTCGAATAGCCAGAGTGTAGATTTCACGTCACCTCCAACGACTTGTTCTTTGGCTACAATGCTTTCTGAAGCTTCTCCTTTCAGAGAATCAAGAGTCTGGGTCTCAAAGAGCATTCTCTGTTTACTGACATCTGCCCCTGTGACAAAATCTGTTGAAGCCTTGAAATCCTGTTCTTCAACGGTGATTTCTCTAATGGCATCCAGAGGCTGAGTTTCAAATATCCACCTTGCTCCACTGACATCTGGCCTTCCAATTTCTTCCAATGAAATCCCACGGATTATTTGCACTTTGGAAGTGTCCTTGTTGATGGTATCCAGGGGCTGAGTCTCAAAGAGCCAGCGAGCTGTTCTGACTGCATTGCTCTGAATTTCCTCTCGGCAGACAGACTTGATTTCATGGATGTTCCCAGTTTTATCTCTGATGGCACAGAGGGGTTCTGTTTGGAAGAGCCTGATAGTCTTCTTAACGTCGCCTTTTAGCTCCTGAATCTCTGACTTGAGTTGCAGGATGCTCTTCTCCTCCACTGAGCAGCAGCGCCCTATAGCATCCAAGGACTGTGCTTCAAAGAGCTGTCTGGCACCTTTCACATCACCTCCCTGGACAGGCTCCTTGAGAACTGCCTCCTGCATTTCGGTTTCATCCGAATACAGTTTGTTTAATGAGTCTAGTGGTTGGGTTTCAAACAGCCACCGGGCAGTATGCACATCCCCTCTGGCAAGGTCTGTGTCTGATACTTTGGCTGATGTTGACAGACTGTCCCCATTGATTGACTGGCTTTCAAACCTCAGGGAAGTATTTTTCACATCCCCACCGGGAATGACCTCTTCTTCTGCCAGCTTCTTTGTGGCTTGATGGTCCCCAATGGAGTCAAGTGCCCAGTTCTCAAAGATCCAGCGCATGGATTGAACCTCTCCTGGAAGAACTTTGTCCAGGTTCACAGATGCCTGTGCATTGGGATCTTCAGTATTAAGCATTTCTGCCAGGTCCTCAGTCACAGCTTCTTCCAAGTTCTTCCTGAGCTCAGGATGCATATGTCTGTAGAGCCTCTTTAGCTCGTTCACTTGACGCTGCTGGTAGAACTTGGAGAAGGCTTGCTTTGGAGGAGGCACAGGGAGTGGGTTGGGGTCCTGGTTCCCTGGAGCGATGATCTGGACTGAGCCAAGGGCGGGAGGGGGAGGTAAGTCGTCTTCCATTTTCATGATTGCAACTTTAGATGATTTTTGAGACTCTGCCATCTTTAGGGAAACAGTTTTAAAAGTCAGCATCATCTCTTACCCCCCAAACCCCATTTGTAGTGGCCATTAGTAGTGAGAACGGCAAAGGAAAAAGCCAGCCAAACAAGGGAAATCCATGCACCTATTGAGCTTCATACCTTTGGTTCAGTAGCTCACAGCACTCCAAAGCGTCACACCACTGCACACGCTCCAGGCTTGGGGTTAGCTCTGGTTCCACAGCAACGCTCTCTAAAGTAAGTCTCAAATCCAGGCATGGTGTCAGTTAATCTACACTCCCCAGGATTCAGTCCAGCTACAGCGTAAGAGATGCCCCATTTGGATTGTGTCAGCAGTGACCACAAGAATAACATGAAGAAGGCTATCTTAGAGTAGCGAGCTAAAAGTTAACTTCTCCCTCTTGCTGCCAAGAGTCCAGGGCAGTGTAAGGACCTGCAGAGTCTGGCAACGTAGGATATGGGTGTAGGACAAAGCCAAGGAGCTATTTGTGGAAAGGTCTCAAGAAGAAAATGAGGAGAGGGAACCAAACAAAAGTGTCAAACTGAGCTGATGAGGACAGCTTGTTTTTGGGTGGTCAGCTAGCACGATGGGCTTTTGGTAGCACCATGGGCTGCACAGGAGTGAGGGCCTGGGGAAGGACATTTGTCTGACTGATGGTTTCTTCTGTTGGACTCACACATGCACCCCATGCTATCATTTGCATAAGAATAATGCACCGTTATACAATTGGAGACTTAAATAAAACTCTTTTGACTTGCAGGCTTCTACGAGCACTAGGCTAATTAAGACTTACAGACTTACAAGACTTACAAACTGCTGGAATTAGCAGGCTAAATTCTGTGCTCTGTTGGGAGGAAAAAGCAGAGGTCGGGGTAACAGCCGTAGCTGGGGGCCAGCAAAAGTTAGTCCTGTTTAGACTCAGCCGGCCTGAGCTCAGCTCAAATTCAGAGCAGCATTGGTACAGAAGCGAAGAGAGGGTGCAGTCGTGATGGCGTGGACTATGGTTGTTTAGCCTACCCTTGAACCTCACTTTCTGTGTTTGTTTTCCTTAGCTTGGGAAGCCTGGGCGCCGAGCGCTGAACGGAATACCTGCGACCTGCGCTGGCTTGGCGTTCATCCAAGGGGAAGGTAGCTGAGGCCTATAATCGTTATCTAAAAGAGACTGTAATCCTGGTGGCTTTCCTTTCAGTAAACAGATCTGCTGACCCTTGGCATGCCTGTGGAGTTACGTCTGTAGAGTTATGCCTGGAATATTATTAGTTGTTGCTCAAAGCAATGGCGCGCGGTGTTATTTCACTCTGTTACACACAGATTGTTCTGGCTAAAAATAAGTATTGAACATTAGTAAAAAAAAAAAAGCAGAATACCAAAATCAGCATAGTTTGCAGCAAGTGTAAAATGCAAATTTTTCACACGAGCCAACATACTTTGAAAGCACTTTTAAAAATAAGGGTTTTTTTTTGAATCTGTGACGAACTGCTGAACGCGGGGAAGGGCGACTGAGCAGCTGATAGCTATATTCAGTATGAAAGCACTCCTCACTGCCGTGTGGGGGTATCTACATCACACTCCACCACAGTCCACAAATATTTGGTTAGATAACCACGCTTATCTTCAGCATTTCTTACCTTGCTTTTTTTCTGGCTGTGGGGAGAACGAACGGAGTTGTCCTTCACAGTACTCTGGAAAAGACACAGGGAGAGGTGACATCAAACTGCATAGGGAAACACATTATCTGTGTGTATCTATCTATCTATCTATCTATATCTACCAACTACAGAGAATTGAAAACCATTACAAGTGAGGGTTTTTTATTCAATGGCAGTTCTGTAGAGCTGGAAAAAAGAAATCTTATTCCAGATTGATCAGAAATTTTTTTTTTCCAAAACTCCCAGTCCTGAAACTCCAAACACATTTGTTTAGAGTTGGGGGGAAAAGAAAACAGGCACTGACTTCTCCAAAAGTTTGATTTCGCCTATATTTTTATTTATAATTAAATATTTTTAAAATAAAATGGATCTATATTTGCAATTGTATTATGGATTGTGAAATTCATTGTTTTGAAGTTGCTTTTCCTTTTTTAATCTCAGTTTTCTATTTTTTCCCAACCAGAACACCTTACTGCAGTGCGGATTAATTAGAAGATTTCAATTACTACAGATTCTGGTGAAGGGACATTTCTGGTGAAGAAGCATTTCTCAGCAAGCAATGACACATTGCTGAGCAGGACACAAGGTTCTTGTAGAATCATAGAATCGCCTAGGTTGGAAGGGACCTTTCAGATCATCTAGTCCAACCATCAACCTAACTCTGACAAAAACCATCACTAAACCATATCTCTAAGCACTATGTCTACCGGTCTTTTAAATTCTTGTGCATCCCCAGTCCGAAGTGAGACCCATGTGAACATGGAGCATGGAGCAGCAGGGCAGCCTCTACAGGAATCAAAACCTGCTTCATTGCAGGTAACTGGTCATAATTTTCCAATTACAGTCTCAACTTATTTATTATCAGCTTGGGCTTCTTCAATTTGGGCTTCTCCACTACGGAGCCCTGATATGCACGAGAGAGACTGCACCTCTGGGCAGAGACCCCGCAAAAGACTGAACGTGCCTTCAGGAAAGGTCCAGATGTGAAATCACATCCCATGTTACTCTTGGATCACCAGTGGAGCTGGGGAAATGGGAAAAATGTAGCTCAGTGCCTCGTAACCCTTATAACCTGAATTATCCTGTGACCCAACGATCAGCCTGGAGTGGTTGATTAAACCAGGGAGTCCCAGACCAAGGGCTATAAATGGAGGGACACAGGGAGGGTGTACTGTAAAGTTATGCCTGACTGTGCCATATATGGACATATACGTGTGTGTGTGTTGGCATGGGTACAGCATGGAAATGTATGCCTTGCTGTGTTCTGAATATTTCCTCCATGGATGTGAGTGTGTAAATATAGAGGTGGAAATAAAGTGGAAATCTTATGTGTGAATAAACTGTTTGTATGGGGTAGCAGACGTAGGCGTGTGTGTGTGGGTATGGGTGTGAATATAATGTGTATATATGTGTGTATATGTGGTGTGTACATCATACTGACACTTAGGGACATGGTTTAGTGATGAGATTGGCCCTGCTAGCTTAACAGTTGGACTCGATGATCTTAAAGGTCTTTTCCAACCTGTGGGTTGTATGATTCTATGATGTGCATTCATATCAGCACCTCTGATAACATTTATACAATATTTGCAAATGGCAAGGGAAAGCTGGTCATTTTTGGAAAAACAAAATGCCACGTTTCTCTTCCAGATTCACCAAACCAGACATGTTATCTCTCACCCTCTTACAGACACTTGCTGGGGCGGGACATTTTTCGGATGCCGTTGGGGGAGGATGGTGATGCGCGGTGCTTACCAGCTGTGTGGGGCTGCCGGCGTGAGCAGCAGCAGCAGCTGTCTGGGAGAGATAGAGAGCAGACAGCTCCTTCACGGAGGGCGCAGAGGACCTCCCTCGTCCTTGGCGAAGTATGCGGCTAGTGTTTTCTGATACGTCTAAAAATGACCGCGTCCTCTCATCTGAAAGAGGGACAGAGGTGCACAGTGAGCTGTGTGCCAAAGACACAAAGGTACGGCCCTGGAGCATGAACATCACTCATCGAGGGCTCTGCTGGATGCCCCACTCTCTGCACATCGCTCCCCCTGGCAGCCTCCACCCTGGACCCCCAAAACTTGACATCACGCTCTTTTGGTTTTGGGAGAAAACATGGATGTTTCCACCTCCTTCATGGCTGAAACAGACCTCGAGCCTGGATGAGAGTAACACAATGGGCAGTGACCTGATGCCACTGTCCTGCTGGCAGGGCACAGAGCCCACATCCATCCCTGCATCCCTGGAGAAGGCCATCACCAAACAGGAGCGAGGCAGAGGACATGAAGGATCTATGCATGTTCAACTTGAACCAATTCCCACTGTTTTTGCTTTGTGGCCACATCACTCTCCCATCAACATGCCTCACAAGCAATTATTACACCCATTTATCTTTACCTCTCCCCTGGGAACTCGTTTCAGAGAACTAAGAGATGAAGAGGCTACGAGACTTGCTCAAGGATGTAGCAGGGAGTCTTTGGCAGAGCCAGAGGACTGAACCCTGCTCTTAGTTTAGAGATTTGATATTTTGAGCTGCACCAGCTCCCATGGGACCCCCACTGGGGCCCAGCATAACGTTGCTGAGATATTCAAGATATACAGTGCTCCTCCTACCTTTGTTCAGATGTCTCCCATGGAGATGCCTACATCTGAGGATGTCCCTATCTGGTTCATGAAGAAATGGCTACTCTGGGAGGAGGTGATCTATTAGCCAAGCCTCTGAGGGGTGCACAGAGGGACTGGATGGTTGGAGCGGTCACACAGTTTCAGATGATGCTCAGGCCATGCTCTCTCACTCTCATCTGCTGTACTACCTCCCTCTTGGTCCTCATCCCCCTAAACATCCCCTCACCCTCTGAGGATGAGAGCTGTGTCCTCATGCCTGGAGAGAGGTTCATGTCAAAACTAATGGCTCTAAAGTAGATGGGTTCACTTTTCAAAGAAAGAGGCAACTCCAAATCCTAGCTAAGGAATTTCTTTTTGCATTAATCCGCTAGGTGTCAACAGGATGGCCATCTCCACCTCCCACCACAGACATATATAGAGCTTTACATCTGTATGAAGCGTCTCAGTCCTCCAGGTTAGCCAGGGCTGTAATTTCTCTGTTACTGCTGTAAAACCACTAGAAGGTTCTCCTTTTATCTGCTGGCTTGCACTGCTACATTCGGATTTAGTGCGGTATTTGCAATGCTTTCTGTTTGAACAATGGGCTCTCTCTCCACAAATCCAGCTATTGCACAGCCAGGAAAGGGCTGATGTACTTTTAAATATGTGCACAGTAGAAGCACTGCAGCAATTCTAGCATTCTTTGCCCTCAAATCTCAGTCCCCAAATCACGAGATTTTGTAAATACACAACTCAATGACTCTTTTCTTTGTTTTCTGTGTTGTGAGTTCACATTTTCAAGTTTTTCCCTAGAATACTGAAGGTGATTTACCCTGTTTTTGTTTCAAAACAACAACAAATAATCTCATACACTAAAAAAGATTCCTGAAGCTGGTGCTTCAAATGAAATACCAGTTCGTAAGGGGACAAACGTGCACCAAAAAGCCATTGAGATAAGAGCAGAGGGATCCCAGTGAGCTTGTTAGACACTGATCAGTGTGCTCCTGGAAGATGCCAAACCCCAAGGTTTTCTTTTGTCCTTGGTTCCAGCTGCTCCTGAAGATGCACAGGCATTTTGATGCAGAACTAAGGCTGGATACATGAGGAAGCAGCTGGATGCAATACAGGTTTAGCTGCCCAGCTCTGACAGAGGTCACTGGTACACTAGGGGAGGAAACAGAACAAAATATTTCCTTTATGCTTTTTTTTGCTAAGTCACCATGTAAATATGGGACCTCTCTCCCTGATTTCTGCTTTCCGCAGCTTAAACACTGAGTCAAAATGAATTCTTCATCTACAGCCAGTGGAGACAGCGGCATTGCTGGGGAAGAATACAAGAGAGATATCTAGGTGCTGGAGCGAGTGCAGAGGAGGGCAACGAAGCTGGTGAAGGGCCTGGAGAACAAATCTTATGAAGAGCGATTGAGGGAGCTGGGACTGTTTAGTTTGAGGAAGAGGAGGCTGAGGGGAGACCTCATCACTCTCTACAACTACTTGAAAGGACATTGTAGAGAGGTTGGTGCTGGTCTCTTCTCACAGGTAATTAGCGATAGAACAAGAGGCAATGGCTTCAAGCTGCAACAGGGTAGGTTTAGACTGGACATTAGAAAAATATTCTTCACAGAATGAGTGGTCAGACACCGGAATAGGCTGCCCAGGGAGGTGGTGGAGTCCCCGTCCCTGAATGTGTTTAAGAGTCGTTTAGATGTGGTGTTGCGGGATATGGTGTAGGGGAGAACTTTGTAGAGTGGGGTTGATGGTTGGACTTGATGACCCCAAGGGTCTTTTCCAACCTGAGTGATTCTATGATTCTATGATTCTATGATCTTCAGGTAGACTGCAAGGTTGTGAGATAAACCACCCATCAGTTTTTCCCCACTCTGCTCAAATGACCCCAGACTTTGACTAGATCCCTGGCTTTTTGAGGTTAAGCACCCCGGAAAAGGCGAGGAGAGTGTCAAAACATCACTGAGATACTGATTTTACAGGAGCTGTTGCCGATAGCTGCTAACACAAGCCCCTCTATCTGCTGCAGTGGACTTCTCCCTTCATTTGGGGGATTGAGGCATACATTTGAAGTGGTCCACTTTCTAAAAACGGAAAATGAAGTAATTACCAGTGAAGGTACCTTGAATTTCATGGTCTTTCCTTATTATGGCCATACCCTGCGAGAAGAGCATTGAAGCATGTGCTGAAGTAGCTGCAGAAAGCTTTAAAGAGGGCTTTGAAAAATCTTGCCTGGGAATCGCTCTCTTTTCTCCTACGTTGCTGAATTGCCTACTGGAAAGGCAAAGGAGTTTCAATCAGTCTGGAAAACAGAAGGTTTCTTCCTCGCAAGGTTTTGGCTTGACATTTGGCAAAGCCTCCCAGTAAGAGCAGTGGGGAGAGCTGGGGAGGGTCAGCCTTTGTAGCTTTAAAGCAGAAAGAAAACCAAGCACAGATTTGCAGCCTTTCTGGTTGGGAAAATGAACACAAGTTCTCAGCAAGGGCATGGTCACGCTGGAAAAACATTCTTAGAAACTACCCCTAGGAGATGGGAGCACTTCACAGCAAGGCAGGGAGCCGGCTTAGGCTGACACCAGCATTGCTGTGCTTAACCATTTTGGTGCTAAATAATCATTCTAATTACTAACTCTAATTACTAAGAATCATTCTATGATTCTAAGTACTTAGCAAAAGCATCCCCATGTCCTAGAGCTGGGCTGGTAACGTTTAATGGTCTCCTTCCACCCCAGGCTATGGGTATTACTACTGAGCTGATGGAACTTGTATTGGCCCGTGGACCCGTTGGGCAAAATGCTGCACAAAACAATGATGTGCTCCTCCAGCCAAGAGCGAATAAAGCAGCTCAATGAAGATTTCCAGTCCATGCAGTGGAAAACAGCACAGCCTCAGTGCTGTCTAGTCCTTCATCTGTTACCTTGGATAGATGAAAGGCCACAGGGCTTCTGTTTTAATGATGGGTGTAATTAGATACAAGGCTTTCGTTGAAGCCTTCCCCTTATTGCTGCCTTTGTTTTCTTTCTTTTCCTTTTTGACATTTTTTTTGCGGTGCACAGGCTGTGCACAGCCCTCTGTTTGCTTATCACGTCTCACAAAACCGCCTGCCTTAGATAGGGGCTGGTGGAAGCCGCCGGGCTGGCTCTGTGCTTGCGGGAAGTCTGGTTGCTCCACGCAGCTCTGCCTGCCGAAACAGGCTGCTGCCACCCTCTAAATTGCTAATTATAGATAAGAGCGAAAGAACAACAGTTCATTCCGCTAACGAGAAAGCCGAGCTGTCACGTGTGTGCGGCTGACGGCGTCCAAGCGGCACCCAGGACACCTCCAGAGTTGTGAGCACAGTGCCGCTGCTCAGCATCCCCTGGGAGGGAGGGAGGAACTTCCCAGCCGAGGATGCTAAAGCAAAGCCAAAGGATGTTATGCAGCCCGGGCTTAGGGTGTTATCTGTTGTGTATGAGATGGAAGGCATGGAAGCCCATTTTGAGACCTGTGCCAGGCTCCATGTTTCTGCCTTGCCGAGCAAAAGGGCTCCGCTGGCACATTCGGTATCCGTTCCAGCGCTGAGTGATGCATCCCTGGCGGTGCTGATTGACCAGCACTGCCTGCGGGCCCAGGGATTTTAAACCTGATACTTCAAGCATTAAAGCATCCCCCGTGAGCTAAAATAGAAGAAAAGAGCTCCTGAGGACCCCCTCCTCCCATCCCACCCAGTGGCTGGCACCGCAGCCGGAGGCGCTGCTGCCGCCGCCGCCTAAGTGAAGGATATGGGGAATGCTTCTCCCTGCCCCGCGGGGTTTGTTGGCAAAATGTCCTTCGTGCCAGCATCTGGCGCCGGAAGAATCTGCACATTTCATGAGAGGGGGCCGCAATGTTAGGACTCTCTGCAGAGAGCAGCTGTCGGGGTTTCTTTAGTTCTTCCCTTGCCCCACTTATGTGCAGCTTGGGCTCAGTTTACAGCCCCGCTGCCCCCCGGTGAGCAGGGAGGGCTGTGGGACTTGGAAACTTGCAACGGGGTAAAAATCATTCTTCATATTCATTTGCACTCACTGATCTTTCTAGACACGGGGAAAAGGCAAGGCAACAGGGGGGAAGAGTCTCTTAAATAGTCATCGAAAAATTCACTCGCTTCCTCTTCAGTTATTGCCAATAAATCACTCAACTGCCCTGTCTCCTGCTGAAGATAATATTACAGGTCTCTTGATCCGCAATCACATTACACCTGACAGCCAATTCCCAATGAGTGGAAAACAAATCACTAACAAAAACACTTTCCCCCTCCTTCCTCCGAGAAAACCCCATCTTGCCAGTAACACGGCAGCTCTGTCTCGCTCTGCTTTCTATTTAAACTGCTTTATCCTATAGAAAAACAATGCTACCCACCTGTTGGTGTCCACCACCTTCGCCGCTGGCACTCCCTCGCAGCCTGGCTCCCACCACCAACCCCAGTGAGCTACCGAGTGCCTGAGTCACCTATTAAAAAAGGAAGCTGCAAGCTCAGCACCAGTCTCCCGGCCCGCCTGGCCAACCACATGTCATCGGCTTTGCTCCCAAAATCAGCCGCTCTGAGCAAACACAGCTGCTAAGCAAAGCCCTTTGTGTTGCCCCGCGCGCCCCACGGTGGTCCGTGGGCCGGGGGTTGTGTAATGGGGCCTGAGATCAGCCGAGGGCTTGCACGAGGCTTGAACGAGCCAGAGGGAAAGGGATAACCCAGCCGTGCAAGTTGTGCCAGGGTCCTGTCCCCCTCCATCTCTTGCCGAAGGGAGCATCACTCTGGAGGGCATCCCATCCTGGACAGCTGAATCCGGCATCCTCCTCTGTAGACCAGCCTTGGGTTTGCTGCGAGGGCTGCTGGACCCGGCATGTCCTACACCATGGAGCACAGATGTGTTATGGTCTCACCCCCTGCTGTGGCACGGCTCGGGTACCATGAGACACTCGGTGCATCCCACGGAGCAGGACTCAAATCCCAACCCTTGAAGGCCGGTGGGAGCAAAGGGACCCATGTCCTGGAGCTTCTTAGCACCAGGGGAATCAGAGCAGGAAAACAGCCATTTCTTCATACTGTGAAAGGGACTCTGTTTTTTAAGGGGATGGAGGTGAACTGACGTGGAAATGCTCCCGGGTGCTCTGGGCTGGCTGTTTTCTGGGAAATTGGGGCTGTTTCTGCTATTCCTCTCTGCCTGGGATGGGTTGTAGGTTACTCCTAATTCAATGGACGTTACCAGTTGAGTCCCCTGACTCAGGCTGTGTGGCTGGACGTATGTTCCCATTTCCACCTGCTTGTCCCCAGCGTGCATGTTGGTGAAGCCTCAGCAACTCACTGTCCCCCTCCTGAAGCTGGAAGCCCATCCCTGCAGATGGGGACCCCGTTTCTAAGTGCTTTTATCCTGAGATGTCGGAGCTCTATGTGCTGAATCACCTACCCCATCCTTCTCCCATCTTTGTCTCCCTGGAGAATCAGTCCCCTGACAAAAGGAGATCCTAAATACCAGCACTGCTCCATGGTTGGGCCAGGGGAATTTGCGCGGATGGGTAAGCATCCATAAAAGCTGGCTGGGAAAACAGTGAGTCTGCTTAATCCAGGACCCTGGCAGCCCATTGGTGGTGCTCAGTCAGTGGGGAAAGGTTTAAATCTCTGGCCCCAACCCTTGTGCTGGTGGCCCTGGTCCACGGGGAAGCTCTGCCGGAGGAGACGCATGCTGAAGGAGGCATGGGAAACGGGGCAGGCTGCCTCGCTGCCCCAGTTTGGAGGCTGCCGAAAGGGTGAGTGGTCCTGGGATGCTGCAGCAAAGGGTGTGCGGGGAAGGGTAGTCCTGGGAGGGTGAGGGTTTGGGGAGGGGAGAGCATCTCTAGCTATTTCTCACTGTCCTCATGACCTGCTTTTGAGGCTTTAGCCCCTGTTAAAATATCATAGAATCATAGAATCATAGAATGGTTTGGGCTGGAAGGGACCTTAACGATCATGTGCTATTCTTCCCAAAAGAAGGGGAAAAAAGATGGGACAAGGATGCAGCATTGACGTGATTTTAGACAGCCTTTAGTAAAGAGTGAGGACCAGTGATGCCCTAAAACATCCTGTTTATCCTCAGGGGTACTCCCTCCTGATCCCCGGATCACACTTTGCTCTGTCTGCAAACTGCAGTGTTTTATCTCATTCTCAGTTCTACAAAGGACAGTGAGGATTTGAAATACAAGCTTTTTCTTTTTTTGCCATGGATTGGCCAATTACGCGAGAGAGTGGCAATTGTAAACATGTTATTTTTTTAAAAGAAGTCACCTGTTTTTTGACTGCTTTGGTCCAACTTACCTTTTTGTTATAACTACACGGGCTAGGAATTGACCTTTAGAAGTGAGAACTGAGATTTTCACGTGCTCACCCAAGCAGCTCAGATGTAAGAACACCACTGATTACAGTTAGATAATTAACAAAAATAATGCAACTTAACAACAATTTTTTTCTGATTCCAAACTTTCATGAGTAGACCTTGTCCTTTCAAATAAGTTTGTACAGCATCACGTAAAATAGATCCCTGATTTGGAGGAGGCGGGGGGCATCTCTGGTGTAGATCATAAATGCAATGACTGATGTACACCAAAAAATATAAATCATTCTCTTTTGAGAGGGTTTAAGAAAGACTTTGTGCTGTCTGCCAGCCATATGTTGCAATCACTTGAGCAGCTCTGGCACATAGAGCTAATATATGAATTCTGGGGTGGGAAATGGGCTGAAAAGAAAAGCGCCAGAACCAGAGGAAGGTGTTAAAAAAATAAGTAATATAAAATAATGTAACTAAAGAGCAGCTGTGTTGAAGAGGAAATAAGATTTAAAGTATCATAAAGTATAATAAAATTTAAAGTATCATCATTTCATGTTTTAGAAATTGTCTACTTAATCGTAGTCAAACAATTAACATTTTGCACATGTATAAAGTTGCATTTGCAAATCTGAGGGGATGGGAGGGGGTAAAGGAAAAACCGGCTACTGAAGAGTGTCTTGTTTCCTGTACTTGAGTTTCAAAATCAGATCTCTTTACTATTTCCAGCACCTCTAAACCGAAGGTTCATGATCTTTAGTCACTTCTGCAAATGTTTTTGTCTCCTCAGTGTCAGCTGGACTTTCCTTTACAGGACCAACATCACAACCCACAGGTAATTTAAGCAGCTCCCGAGAAGAGTCAGAAAATTTAGCCTCAGGCAGAGCTGAGTATCTGCCCCAAGGCAGCTCGGGGTTATTTCTGGGCTTTGCAAAAATCCAGGAATGTGGAGGACTCTATTCCTGGTACCAAAAAAATGCCAAGAAGCTCTGCTGAGAGACAGCTGCGAGTGGCATTGCTGGCTGGGGACGTGGCCTTCCCGAGTGGGCCAACTGCTGTGGGGTTGTCTTTCCTTAGAGAGGGACTTCAACATCACCCGGAGCGGCTCCAGGATTTGGGAGCTTTTGGGATACAAAGTGCCTGGACAAGGCCTGACCGTCTGCTCAGCACTGCCTTGTTCTCCACATTCCTCTGCTATTTGAAAAAGGTTAATAAAGGCCGAGCAGACGTTTAATAAATCACTCCCTGAGGCTGTGCATCGCTGGGATCTCGGTATCCAGCTCTGCCCTCTGACATGCCAGGGATCATGTATCACACCCCGCTCACACCGGCACCATTCTTGTACCCTCCAGGAACTCTTTATCTTTTATTTATACAGGGCAGGGTTTCACTGAAATGGCACTGAAATGGCACAACCCTGCTTGACATCCAATGAGAGCTGATTTTATTTCCCTGTTTCTGTTTCACCTACCCCTGAACGCTGGCCTGTTTTTATCCCCATCCCCTCTGCCAGCCTGCGTGTCCCCTGTGTGCTGTACCTTCTCCCACAGAGCAGCATCTCAGCCCTTGTGGGATGACCATTGGTGAGAGCTGTTTCCCTCCCCCTAAAATCCCCTTTCCCAGGGAAAGCAACACCCAGTTACCCACTGGAATAACCTCTGCCTGGGGAGAGGGCTTCTTGGCATGCCACAAATACCAGACCTTTTAAGGGAAGCTCCCTCTAAGCGCTATGAAAAGATACCTTGGGAATGTCTGCGCAGGCATGAGCCCTGCGAGCATCACCGGCCCCTCATCCTGCCCGGGATGCAGAGCACAGCCGGGATGGGGGCTGCGGCGGGCATCTTTAAGCATTTCTTTGCCATGCCATGGTGTTTACGCAAGGGCATCGCATGGATACCACGCGGCTCTGAGGAGCTGTCGAGACCCTGCCTTTACTTTCTATTCTTATCATGGTGTTTCCATGCTGCTGTCAGCTCTTCATCACTGACAGCCAAGAAAACATAATACTGTTTTGGAAGAAACAGCCACAGCCAAAAAATATTTAGCAGTATCTTTTAAAGAGAAACCCCAACCCACTTGTCGCGATTGAGTTTCCCCGGCATTTCCATTTGTTTCTGAATGAGGCAAATTGCCAGTGAGAATATGGGGGAGGAGAGAAATGGTTGGCTTTAAAAGAGTAAAATACCAGGTTGTACAGTACTTAATGCAAAGATTCCCCCAGAAAGGAAGCTTTCGTATCCTGCAAAATACTGCACCTATTCCAGGCCTGAAAACAGCCTATGTAGGATGTTTCTACAAATCTCCACCCATGCTGGATCCCTTAATTGCCACTAGTGGATTATCTACCACTTTGCCTGGGCAAGAACACGGGTTTTTCATATTTTGTTTCTTCTCATTAAGTGATATATGTACCTGAGGCAACAATTCCACCTCTCTTTCCCTAAATCCCTGTTTTCTAATAAAAATCTGAAGCTGCTTCACATATTTTTCCAGCAACGGTTTGGGTGACCTGGAAGGTTTTGGGGAAAGTAAAAGAATTTCTGTTATTCTTGCAGCAATCAGCAGGATGTGCATCTCAGAAGGAAACGTAAACCAAAGCCAAATGCATGAGCAGAAAAATACTGCTTTCAGCTCAGGCTGTTGGGGATCCGGAGTCCCGTCTCTCTTCTGCTGTCCACGACACAGACCTTAAAGCTAAAAGTCTTCAGCAAATGGATAATCAGGTATGAGAGACACACATTCACACACAGAGGTAGATCTCTTCTCTGTCTCACAGAGTGGAGCAGTTTTTGGAGTTACTTTCCAGACATGGGCACAAATAGGGAGTAGTACGGCCATATTAATGCTGCTGACCCAAAAGGCTTCTGAAGACCTTTGGCTCAGGGTCACAAACACATTTCTCAGCCCTCCCTGGAGAGTGGGAGAGAAAGAGGGAGGGAAACAAGTTCCCTCCTTAACTAATCCTGCTCTGCCTCCTGTTCCCTAGGGATGTAAGGCAAAGCAAAGCTCATTTCCCTCCAAATAATCCACATTTTGCTGCCTGCTGCCTACTGCCTACCAATCCTGAACATGGTTTCGATCTGGAAGATGTCCCCTCCACCTCCAGCATCCCTCTGGCTCAACCGAATCCCATAGAGATTCTTTCCCCTATTGCTGGTCACGGTGTCCAGAGTCACGGTAAATAACAGTATTTTTAGGAGAGAGAGTAGACGCTGAGATCTGGGCCCATAAATTTAAACCTCAAAGCTAGGAACTTCAATATTTCAGGGGAAAATCACACATGTACAATGTTCTGTTTCTTCCTTGAACATGCCCAGGTGCACTAGATGATGGTGCTGAACCAGACCGAAGCCACCATCTGTGGAACACAGAGAATGCACCTTCAGCAGCAGAGGGTGGGACTGACCAAGCTCTGGGCCAACAAAATAAAATCTATGGCTTTCCATGAGCTGCAACACCACTTTCATAGCACGAGGCACTAAGCATCCTCATTTACCCTGCATTTTAGCGTCAGTCTGAGGTTCATACTCATGCAACACTTCACTCTAATCTACCCCAAAATTACTTACAGGGAGGTCTCGGTAGTCCCAACAGCCGCGTCACGCCGTAGACAGCCCCAGTGGAAGATCTAGGTGAAACTCACAGTTGGGCAGCCCTTAGCGTATCCTACGAGGAGCCCTGCTCCACTCCCCACACCCTCGGTCCTGTTCACTGCCTCCCAGTGGTCTCTGGCAGCTGGTTTTATCACTGAGCACTGGGCTATGTTGAGAGCATGAACCACTTGGTCTATTTTTAGGGAAGAGTGAAATTGCTCTTCCACCAGGCTGAGTCAATCATGGGTTTTAGCAATCCTACACGGAGGCTGGGAAATTCTGGGGGCCTGGCTTATTTTCAGAACTTATTCATTCAAAATACCCCTGGTGTAATCTGGTATGGGACAGGGGATGCTTCCAGGCAGTAGTGCAATGGGGAAGAGGCATTTCCCTGACTCACTGTAATGTCCTCGGGCTGTGATCTACACGGCCAGGCCCCCTTTGCCTCTGGCCACAGCCAAAGTTTGAAGGGAAAAGCTGAGACGGTGACAGGTATTAGCTGCATTTTCTGGTTCCCCATTTCCTCATCAGTTCCAATATTTTAGAATCAAGAAAGAAAGTAAAAAAATATTTTAGGAAAGTGAGGCGAAGCATGTATGCCAAGAAGGATGATGGAGCTATCTGCTTTATGGTCAGCTTGGAATCATCCCCATCCTTTGCAGTCCCTTCTTCCGTTAGCGATGCAGGGAGATGCTCTGAGTGGTGTTTGGTGAGGGATAACAGTAAGGCACTCAGCCCCAGAGGGATGTCGATGCCCTCCAGGCTCAGTTGGCAACAGGTGGTATTTTTACCATGTTGATGATGGGTACAGCTGTGTGCCAGAGCTGGGGACCCTGGCCTGGCCGTGCTGATTTACAAATACAAACACAACTAATGGCTCTGGGGCTTATTTTAATAGTCCACCTTTACCAGGCTGGGAAAGTGATGTGGCTGAGGAACCCAGTAATGTTTGAATCAGGTCCAGCTGCTCTCTCTTGGTTTACTTTTCTGACACCTTTAGGGAGAACAGGCTTGAGTAAATCACCGTGTAGTGAGAAAAGGAGATATGGGTTGGCTATGCCAGTACCAGAAGTCACCATCACCTGAGTTAAAACACTCACTCAGAGGTGCTTAGGATCACAAAACACAGGGCGAGAGCCACAAAAGACCCATGCTTGGTCCCACCCTGCTTGTACCCTGCCAGGCCATGCCCATGTCCCACAGCACCCAATGCCAGACAATGTGGGACCGCAGCGATGAAGGGGAGAGATGCACGGATGTGAGCTGTGCTGGACCACATGGTCTCGGGGCAAAAAGCTTACCTATTTTATCTGCCAGCGCAGAAGCTGTCTTAGCCTTCCTGTTGCTCCAATGCACGGCCAGAAATACAAGGTAGGGGTTGCAGAAGGCAAAGGCAGGGACTGGGAGACTGAGGTACCACCCACTGTAGGAGAAGACCAGTTTTGAGGTCACCTAAGGAAACTGAAGGTGCACAAGTCCATGGGACCTGATGAGATACATCTGCGGGTCCTGAGGGAACTGGTGGATGAAGTTGCCAAGCCACTATCCATCATATTTGAGAAGTCGTGGCAGTCTGGTGAAGTTCCCACCAACTGGAAAAGGGGAAACATAACCCCCATTTTTAAAAAGGGAAAAAAGGATGACCCAGGGAACTACAGGCCAGTCAGTCTTACCACTGTGCCCGACAAGGTCATGAGCAGATCCTCCTGGAAACTCTGCTAAGGCACATAGAAACTAAGGAGGTGATTGGTGACAGCCAACATGGCTTCACTAAGGGCAAATCGTGCCCGACAAATTCGGTGGCTTTCTGTGACCGCATTACAGATAAGGGAGGAGCAACTGATGTGATCTACCTGCACAGTCCCACACAACATCCTTGTCTCTAAATTGGAGAGACATGGATTTGACAGATGGACCACTCAGTGGATAAGGACTTGGCTGGATGGCTGCACTCAAAGAATTGTGGTCAACAGCTTGATGTCCAAGTGGCGACCAGTGATGAGTGGAGTTCCTCAGGGGTTGGTATTGGGACCAATGTTGTTTAACATCTTTGTCAGTGACGTGGACAGTGGGATTGAGTGCACCCTCAGCAAATATACTGAGGACACCAAGCTGTGTGGAGTGATCAATGTGCCAGAGGGAAGGGATGCCATCCAGAGGGACCTGGACAGACTTGAGAGGTGGACCCGTGCCAACCTCATGAAGTTCAACAAGACCAAGTGCAAGGTCCTGTATGTGGGTCAGGGCAATCCCAAGCACAGATACAGGCTGGGCGGAGAATGGATTGAGAGCAGCCCTGAGGAGAAGGACTTTGGAGTGTTCGTTGATTAGAAGCTCAACATGAGCTGGCAATGTGCGCTTGCAGCCCAGAAAGCCAACAGCATCCTGGGCTGCATCAAAACGAGTGTGGCCAGCAGGTCAAAGGAGGTGATTTTGCCCTTCTACTCTGCTCTGGTGAGACCCCACTTGGAGTCCTGTGTCCAGCTCTGGAGCCCCCAACATAAGAAGGACATGAACCTGTTGGAGCCGGTCCAGAGGTGGACATGAAGATGATCAGAGGGCTGGAGCACCTCTGCTATGAGGACAGGCTGAGAGAGTTGGGGTTGTTCAGCCTGGAGAAGAGAAGGCTCCAGGGAGACCTTATAATGGCCTTCCAGTACCTAAAGGGGCCCTACAGGGAGGACGGGGAGGGACCCTTTATCAGGGAGTGTCGCAATAGGATATGGTAATGGTTTTAAACTGAAAGAGGGTAGATTTAGATTAGATATTAGGAAGAAACTCTTTACAGTGAGGGTGGTGAGACACTGGAACTGGTTGCCCAGAGAAGCTGTGGATGCCCCATCCCTGGAGGTGTTCAAGGGCAGGCTGGACGGGGCTTTGAGCAACCTGGTTTAGCTGGAGGTGTCCCTGCCCATGGCAGGGGGTTGGAACTAGATGTTCTTTAAGGTCCCTTCCAACCCAAATCATTCTATGATTCTAATTCCCCAAGGTCTTTCAGCCTCTCTGTAATGTGTTTGTACGGTGTGTAGCATAGCGAAATTTCCATTTCAGCCGAGCTCATTCGTCACATAAAGATCTCAGCAACATTGTGCTGAATAGGTGAAGCACAACCCTGGTCCTCAAAGGATCTCCATGCTCTTTGCTCCAAAGTGTCAAGCAGCTCACTGCTGCTGATTTTCCAGTTTGAGATGTTTAAGATTTTTGGTTCCCTCCTCCTGAATACCTTTGCTGGAGTTTTACAGGGGTGTCTGGAGGGGCTGCTGCCCCTCTCTTTGCCCTGTGGGTCTGCAGGTATCAGCCCCTGGAGAGGATGATACACATCAACCAGGCTGTAGTTCAGCACACAGCGAGGTTTCCTCTCCAACATCACATCACGTCCAGCTCCAGATGAACATCTGCTTTCACCAAGGCTCCTGAAAGGGCCCAGCTCCTCCCTGCCATAGCCCAGTTTCTTTAAACATCCTGCAAGGCTATGAATTACCAGTTCCCTGCTGTCTGTGTTAATCCTGCTGCCTAGAAAGATCATTGCTCCTCCTTCTGAAGTGGTATCTGTGTTCTTTGTTGCTTCCTTCAATAAATGAGAATCAGAGAGAAGAGCTAAATTAGAATGGGCTGAAATTTAACCATCTAGGGGTGGGGGGAAATACAGCCACCCTCGTTACTGCTGCATGCTGGGAAGACCATGCATTGTGAGCGATGGCTGTGGGTGAGGCAGCACTAAGCAAAGAGGTGCAGCATGAAGTGGCCCCTGATGAGTATACCCTGCGATGTGGAGCAGGAAAGAAAGGGATATCACCCACCCTAACGGAGGGTGATAGACAGGTCTTTGGTCCCAGCCAAAATGGGGATAGAGTTAATTTTCTTTCTAGTGGTTGCTGTGTTTTCAGATTTGGTATGAAAGGAATTCCAATAATGCATATTCTTTCAGTAGTTGCTAAGTGATGTTTATACTAGTGAAGGACTTTTTTCAGCTTCGCATAGAAGCTGAGAAGGGGAATGGATACAACAATAGAATGGCCAATGGAATATTCCGTACCATAGACGTCACGCTTGGTATATAAATGGAGGCTGGGTGGGGGCGGGGGGGCAGAGCCTGCAATCTCTTCTTGGGTCAGGCTGGGCAACCAGTTCACTGGGGGGTGAGAGTGACTTGTGTCTTGTATATTCTTTTACCATTATTGTTATTAATATTTTCCTTTTCTGTTGTTGTTCTATTAAGCTACCTTTATCTCAGCCCATGAGATCTTTTTTTCCCTTTCCCCTCCTTTTCTCCCTCTTCTCCCTCTCCTTCTTGGGGGAGAAAGGGGGTGAGTGAGAGGCTGTGTGGTCCTAGGTGCTGGCTGGGGTTAAACCACGACACAGGGGCTGTCAGTAAACACACACCCGCTCAGGTAGCGTCAACGGGGTGGCAGGGGTGTCAGCAAACACAGCGGCAGGCTGGGGACAGACGTGTCTTATTTATTCCGTATGGCTGGAGGGATGTAAAGGCAGGAGGTGAAGGGCAGAGCACATCGGCTCAGTCAGCATCTCATGACTGGCATGCCTGTGTGCGTGTCCTTGTGGCATGGATGTGGACAGCACGAACACAGAGGATGCATGCATATACTTCTGTGGAGCTGTCTCTTCATCTGCAACATATATTTGCCTGCCTGTCTGTCTAACTGCAACACACAACACACGTATACAGGGGTGGTGGTCTGTCCGCATGCGTGGCTGGCTGCTCATGCTCCTGCTGTCTCTCTCTCCGTCCCTAGGTGGAGGACCTGATCTGCCACAGGTTGTGACTTCCATGCGTGTCCCCCCATCAGTGCCCCTGCATTCTGCTGCAAGCCTGCGAGATCTGAGCTACCCGAGAGCTCTGAGCAGCTTCCGGGGAAGGGTTCTTCTCCTCCTGTCTGGAAAACAGCAACTAATTGGAAAGCAGGAAATTAAAAAACAAAACAAAACAAAACAAAAACCAATGGGATACTGGGCCTTTCTGAGAGGCACTGAGAGTGTGATGGGGAGATCAGCAGCCAGGAGACACGTGGGTCAGGAGCAGAGGGCAGTCCTTGACTGAGATGGGGTGGCTCTTGCTGGGAGCCGAGAGAAGAGGGTAGCGGGGGCTCCTCAGGGGAAAGGCTCGTTAGGTTAGATCGGGTGAGAGCAGAGACTAGGGCTCCCAGGAAAAGCCAACTAGATGGGACCAGCCATTCTGTGTCGATCGCTGCTGCAAGCCCTGCTGCTGGCCGAGCTCAGTCAGATGCCAGCGGAGGCTGATGGCTCCCCTGCCCTCCACGACCTCCTGGGAACCGCTGCATGCTCCCACAGCAGCCCCCCAAAAAAGGTGCCTGTGATCCCAGCACCCCAACCAGCTGTCACAGGGGCTGGGAGCTGGGAGAGGTGAAAGGCTATGGATGGCATCTACTTCTGCCCCTTCTTTCTGTGATGTGGGGTGCTCTAGTCAGGGGGGCAGATGGATCTCATGCTTAAAACACCCCAAAGTTCCCTCCTGGCTGAGTCGCAGAGGCACAAAGCTCTTAGAGCTGGACAGACTGGCCACTTATGGGAGTCCTGACATTCAACTGCTGCTTGTTGTGCTCATGAAAAGCAAGTGCTGAAAGGGAAATGAGCTTTTAAGGATTTTTTTGACTGTAGGAGCCCCTATCATTGCAAGTGCCAGAGCTGCCTTGAACTCAGAGCCATCTATAGCACAAGCACCGCCTTTTATCTAAAATCAGCATTTTTCCCTGCCTTTCATATCTTTCCAGTTCACTAGTGATGTTCTCCCAAACGCACCTGCTGAGCAGGGTGCCGCAGAGGGGGGATGCTGTCTGCAAGCCCCCAGGTCATGGCGAGATGGAAGGTGACAAACTGCCTCCACCTCTGGGGCTGAGAGACAAGTATTTTTTTGGCATCCTTGTGGAGACCAATTTTGGGACCGAAGTGGGACAGTTTCATTGTCGCTAGATGGCACCTCACCCCCTTGCAGGAGAAAGCGTGGGTTCTACAGCAAGCAGGGGAAAAACCATCCCCTGCCAAGCGAGCGTTGCAACCAAGCCTGGGTCTCCCTGATGGGGGGAGCCCACTGTTTTCTGCCTCCTCCTTCGCCTCTTCTCCTGCTTTGAAAATTCCCCGTGGGTAGAGGTCAAAACAAATACCGAATAGAAAGGCGGAGGGGGTGGAGGGAATGAAGTGCATTTTGGAGGCTGTCTGGATGCTCTCTGTAATTTGCAGTCACGTCAGGCTCCCGTTTCATCTTTGCACTGCAGCGAGGTAACACCCTTGTGCTCCCTTCAGCTGAAAGCACTGAATAATGGAGCTATATTAATACATACATGCACAAGCATATGTATGTGTGCGAGCTGGGGGAACGGCATGCCCGCATGCGTGCCCCTCTTTTCCCTTTCTTGGCTGTGATTTTCCTCCCTCCGATTGACAAAATTCACCTAGAAGTTGTTAATTTTTAAACCTAGAGTACTCAGGAGACTCCACCTGCAGCAAATTAGCTGGTGCCTTCTCCTTTTTAATATTAAAGGACTCAAGCTTTCAACCATTCTCCTCTGGGGAAAACGGTTCCTTGATTTGCCATCTTCCTTCCTAGGAAAAATTTTGCTCTATCATGTAAGTCTTCCACTGCTCGGTTTAATCTCATTACTGCAAACTATAGCCGCTTGGACCTCTTTAATTAGTGACTTGGTGGTGTCTTTGGTGGCAGCTTCCTCCGGATCGTCTGATATCGTCAATGTGGCCAGGGATGTAGCCTGGCTGGTTTAGCTGCCTGGGAATGGGCTTTTCTAAGGGGAGTAGCAGTCTTCCCCTTTGAGCAATGCTCAGGACTCTGGCGGTGTCTCAGAGGGGACTAAGCTGGGTCTAGAGAGAGGTACAGCAACTGCTGCTTTGACTTCAGGTGTCGTTATTCAGCTCTGAACTGTTGCATGGACATGTGTTTGCTGATAAGCCAAATGCCAGTCAGCAGAGCTGTCTTCAACACTGCCAAGCTGTTGTCCTCCACGTCACAGCATCCCAGACCTGAGAACTGTGCTCTGTGCTTAACCTTACAACATTTGTGCCTTCAAACCACTCAACACTGCCTTCCCCATCCCAGGTCACTGCACCAGCTGGGTGTCCCCTCCTCAGCCTTGGGGATGAGTGAGGAGGTGATGGTGAGGAGACTCCTGCAGAAGACCTGCCCTGGTCACTACTGGGGCTTGTGGAGCACTGATGTCTCTCTCGCTCCATTGGAATGATCAAGCACAGCACAGGTACAGTCCTGGATGTGTCTTGTCCCGGAAGATATATGGGACAGCTGGTTCATGGACTTTTTTAAGTAGCATTACAACTCCTGTCTCTGAGCAAATCCAGCATCTACATCAGGGCTAGCTGTCATATTCCCAGCTCCCTGGCTGCAATTGCCTCCCCAGAAGGACCCCACACCATGCAAATCCTAGCCCTACAAAAGAAGCAGTGCTGGAGACCACATGAAGTCTTTGCTATTCCAAGGCCTTTGAGTCAGGAGCTGGAGAGTGGTGTAAGGCTCTAAGATAGACCATGATTCATCATTCGCCATCCAGAGGAAAAGATGCTCTCTGCGCTGTAGAAGACATACTGCAGCTAATACCGTGATCGTGTTTAGCAAGATAGCATGGTGACTTAATGTGCTTTGACATTAAAAATAATCCCAGCAGTGCTGTGGAAACTGCAGCTCCTTCATTTTTCTGTCTGCTCATGTAAGAGAATTCTTTTCCCATGCAGTTGGGTAATTAAATACAGTGTCTCAAATGCAGGCAGCATGTGATTTTTTTAAATCCCTTCTTACACGAAAGAAAAGGAAGAAATGGAAAGGACAGAGAACAAATCCTAGATAAATGGGGTATGGGGTCCTTGGATTCCTGATCCAGGCCCAAAGGAGGCAGGATGGTCCACTGGTCTCAAAGCCAGCCATTATGGGATTTTTTGTGAGCTGTTTCTTTCTGCCCCAAGCCAAACAGCAAAGTTTGGTAAAATTCAACCCTTTCCCATGCAAAGCTTCAGCTTGGATCTCTCACTCTTCACAGATTTCAAGGCCTCTTGCCTTAAAATATCCCTGACCTGCTTTAGTCCCGATGATATCATAGCATTAGGGATCACTTACATGCCCTATCTTAAGCCAAGGATGACTGTGTCTGATACGCCACGGCTGCCAAATTCAAAAGGGAGCCCAGCCAAGACTCCTTAGTTAGGTACAAAGGGACCTCTGCCTTTTCCTGTCCTCAAGGCTGAGGTGTGAGGAGAGATATTACTCATCCCAACCTAAACATGGAGGTATTCCTGCCTTGGTACTTAATACCAGCTATTTTTAAATGATGGGATAACAGCATAGGGAGAATCAGCCTGGCTCTGTGGACTCATCACTGGCCCAGATCCCAGATGTGTTGGGATTTGCCAGCTCCGTGCAATGGGACCGATCAGGGCTGGAAGGCTGAAGTCGTGGGGTTGTCTGCTCTCTGTGCTTGACCACGCGCCTGCATGGCCAGTCCTGGCAGAACCCATACCATCCCCAGCCAGAATCGCCCCGTTGGTCTCTGCTATGGGATTACGTGGGAAATACAACTTTGCGCAAGGACCAAGTAGACCCTTCCCAGTTGGAACTATAGAGCTGGCAATAGAGTAGCAATGATGACCGGTAACCAAAATAAATCCAACTCACAGCTTCTGCCTGTGGCTGAGTCACCGGCTGTATCCAGCACTGAGGAGATGGTCGCCTCTCTGTCGTGGGACAGCTTTCCTCCCTGTGTGGGAATGAGAGCGGGGAACAGGTAAATTCCCATAAACAGAGGGAAGAAACTGCACAAAACCCCAGTGTGAGGAAGGCAACTGCCTCAGAGGCTTTCCAGAGGCAAAGGTGGCCCTGAAATTGCCTCCACATATTGTGTGTGGTTTGGACTTCATTTCTGTAGACCTGACCCAGGCTTGGTTTTACTCTGGTCTCTCCAAGGACAGTGCTTCACAGCTTTTCGGGCCCCCCTCTGTTTCCAGAGCTAAGTGGTATTTTCTCTACCCATTCTTGGTTTTGAGGCCACCATTGCTACTCTTTCAGTGTTATCCAGGGTTAGGTTTATCCATCCATTTCCTTCACCTACTCCCAGAATTATTTCAGTGTCTCAAACCCAGTAATGATTGATGTTGCCCTTTGCTGTACTCCCAGTGATGGGACTGGTCCCTCCTGTGCAGCAGTAATCACTGGGGTGATACCATACAGTAGTGAGATGGATATGACCATTTCAGATAGGATCTCATCCATAATTAATATTTCAGATGATAACAACTTCATGGGACCCTCTTGTTTCCTTGATGTAGGTCTCTCTCCAATTGAGGCTGCCCATTCCTACCACACCTTCCCTCCAGGAAAAGGATCATGGCAAGGAGTACTGTGTCCAGTTCTGGGCTCCCCAGCTCAAGAAGGACAGGGAACTGATGGAGAGGGGACAGCAAAGGGCTACCAAGATAATTAGGGGACTGGAACACCTCTCTTATGAAGAAAGGCTGAGGGCCTTGGGTATTTTTGGTCTGGAAAAAAGACGACTGAGGGGGGATCTTATCAATGCTTACAAATACTTAAAGGGTGGGTGTCAGGAGGATGGGGCCAGGCTCTTTTCGGTGGTGCCTGGCAACAGGACAAGGGGTAACGGGCACAAACTTGAGTATAGGAAGTTCCACCTAAACATGAGGAGGAACTTCTTTACTTTGAGGGTGGCGGCAGAGCACTGGAAGAGGCTGCCCAGAGAGGTGGTGGAGTCTCCAGCTCTGGAGGCATTCGAAACCCGCCTGGAGGCGTTCCTGTGCGACCTGTTCTGGGTGACCCTGCTCTGGCAGGGGGGTTGGACTAGATGATCTCCAGAGGTCCCTTCCAACACCTACCATTCTGTGATTCCATGATTCTATGACCTGTGCCCCTGATACCATTAAATCACTGAGAGGTGGATGGGACAGGAGATAAACTATGTGGGAGCACAGAAAGAAAGATGGATGTCTGGATTGAGAGGACTGGGACAAAGAGATGTGTTGTTGTGTCTGGCTGGAGTAACAGGGCTGGAAGGAAGTTTAAGCCATAGGTGATTATGAATTTGTGCTTGCTTGTAGATGTTTCCTGGCTCCAACCATTGTTAACTGCTTGCATGAACTGTCACTAACATCCATCTCCAGCTCCTTTGGTGTTTTAATATTTAATAATAGAGTCAGGTCTTTCACTTGTTACAGCACATGGCAGCCCTTTTCTACTGGACGCTCTGGCATTGCAGAATTTGGCCCAAGGGAGACCCAGCCTGAGTTTGAGAATCTGGTGGTGTGTCTGCTGGCTTTTAATAATACAGAAAGAGAGGTGGCCTCTATGCTGCTGGGAAGTGATGTGCCAAGGGATTTTCTGTGGTAGGCTCTGTTGTTCACCCTCACTACATCTCAGAGCAAATGCTATCCTGATGGTAGCTCTGATGTCACAACATGGCTCTTCTGTAAACCTGCTCCTCCTTCCTTAACCATGGAAGGTTAGGCTTCCACAGGGCAGCCCCCATGCCCAGGGATTGGCATCAGTGGATGATGAAGCACCACCACAAACCCCAACCACTTACAAGGATGACTCTGAACACCCAAAGAAAATAAATTTCCAGGAGCTTTTGAAAAAGAGCACCTACTAACCTTTACAGGAGAGTCCTTCCATTTGATGGTGACAGGACTCCATTGTGCCTTCCTGCGGATGTTCTGAAGAGAGGAAGGGAAGGATGGGTCTTTATGGGGTTTGGTCTCCATGCTCAGGGGTTGGATTGTCGTGATTCTGGCATCAGCCTCCCTATTCCTCAAAATGCCATTGGGAGATGGTTTCTTGAGTGGAGCAAAAGGTAAAGTCTTACACCGTTGAGTCGCTTTAGGAGTGTCAAAGCCGGTCAGGAGTCCTTTGAGATTCCTTGTTGGAGCATTGATTGTGGGAATAGGAAGATCCTCCATGGACTTGCTCCAGGACATATCACTGCGATGGCTTTGAGATAGGTCATGTTTCTTCTCCATTGGACTGACGTTAGTCTGTGACAGATATCTTCTCTTCATAAGCTAAAAAACCCCAAACAAACATCAAAATAGTCTCATATCCAACTTCAATAATAGATCAAGTGAAGTTTTTATTTCCTGCTCTTCTACTCCTAGCATCATGTTTGTTGACCTTCTAACTTTTTGGGATGAAAGAGTGTCCCATCACTTTCTGCTCTGTGTTCCATGGAGTAAATGTCAGGGACATGACCTAAACACACTTTAGCCCTTTCTGAAGTGTGAGAGAAGTTTCTGTCTTGCCTGTTTCCAGTGGATCCTCCTAATTTGTCCATGGTCATGCAATGAAGCCTTGGAGTAGCAAAAATATGACCACTGGCTGCCTTTTCTCTTGGATCATTTTCTTATCCCCATGTCCACTCTCTTCCTTTAGGAAATTGTGTTTCCAAACAGTCAGGAAATCCCATTCTCTATCATTTCATAGGAAAACTCCAGTTTCATCTTAAAAACCTGACTTAGAAATAAAAATTTTCAGATTCTGCCTTTTTTAATGAGGTCCAATTCAGGTTTCTCTGATCAGTGCGAATCAACTCTGTCTTCAGCAGGTAAATTGGATGAAGTCCAAAGTATCTGGGTTACAGTGTGTGTTTTTATCATTGTTATTTCAGGTTGTAAGAAGCCCTTATAACAAAGCAGGACCCAACATCCAAATACAGAGTCAAGAACTGCACCTTATACCAATGAATTTGCAATCAAAGTATGATATAAAGGAAACTTGTAGGTGGGAGGTGCACCTTTGCCATGATGTGAGAACAGAAGTCACAGCTTGTAGTTAGGGGGGATTCAGCTGAAGATGCTGAAATGTAAATATCTAAATGCAGTTGTGAGCAAAATCTACTCATAATCTTGATGTCTAAGTCCCATTACAGGCAAAAGCACCAAGAAAGTGATTTCTGCACCCTAGGGTAGACAGTTTTCTTTGGTAGGTGCTTAGTGTCATTTGAGACGCACAGGAAAACCTCAAAAGCCTCCAGCTGCTGGTGCAGGAGGGCACAGACGCCTCAGTGTCATATCTGTCAGCACAGTGTAGCTGTCTGGGTGTCTTAATGACTTTCTGTGCCTTTGCCTCAGGCTAGATCCTTCCCTCGCTTCCTAACCAGTGCTAAATCCTCTGTCAGGTCCTATACGTCTTGATGGTCTTCCACTGGGCTCTACTTCTACAGTTTATTCACTCCAGAGCAATCTGAATGTTATATATGATCCATCCCATCCTGCAGCATCTTATATGTGTCAGTCCATCTGTACGTACTAAAAGGGAATTGGATCTGACCTGCCCTGATGTGTCCTCAGAACAGCACCAGATATTGCAAAAAATGCTAGGTTTTTATTTGTCTCTAATTGCCAAGAATTGGGGCATTATGTTGTTAGAAAATGCTCTGTCGCACCTGATCTGAGCCTTTGGCTCTCACCTTGGGATGTTCTTGCTTAGACATGCTGCTTTCACAGTCCAGGATGCTCTGATACCTGCAGGGAAGATAGGAGATGGTACCTTCATCCCTTTTTAGCATGAATGTATTTTTCCAAAAGGTAGACAGGCTCTTTCTGCCTTCCCCTACCCTCTAGAAAATATCAAACCCAATAGACTTCAAAAGCAATCTTGAAAAGTAAGAGATGGAAAAATCCCCCAAGGAGGTCTCGGCTTAGGTCTAATGGATTAGTTCAATGCAGTGCTGCTAGATCCAGCGTGAGCCCTCTCCTCCCAAGTTTCATGCAGAGGTGCCCCTGGAGCACCCCTTTCACCACTGGTGGGATGTTCTGGGGGGTTATATTGGCTGAAAATGGTGTATTATTGCACTTTGCTGCTATGTGGCTTGCAGCTGAAGTCAGGCTTTCCACAAGGTCAATGCATTGTTTATTTATTCAGCTTTAACCTAATGTAAAGGGATTTATCAAGTCCGTACCTGACCTAATGTAACACCAGTGATGAGTGAGACCTTTGCAGAAGAAACCACCTTCTTTCTTCCTTGCTGTGGGGAGTGCACTTTCAGCTTTCTCCAAAGACCCTGTCAGGTAGATGACTACTTACAGTGAAAACTGACTAAGTTTGGGATATTCAGAACTAAACTCTCCCGAGGGGAAGTTCAAGAGACAGTCTTGACAGCTGGTCTGTCACTCTTATGTTGAGGGAGATGTACTTTGGGTTCTGTTTCTAATCTTATTTGTCTCACTCTTGGCAGCATTGTAGTCTGATCTCAGTTATGGGTCGTAACCAGAAGACAAATTATCCTTTAAGGGACTTGGGTTGAAATGTGACTCTCCGTGGAGCATTTTGGTTAGAGACAGTTGAGAGAAACCAGGAGAGAATGAGATACCCATACCCCTCTTGTCTCCTCATCAGCTCATCTCTACAGCTTTTGCTGGTTTCCCTCGTGGCACCTTACAGACTATCAAGATTAAAAGCTTTAATTAACCATTTGGGAAATCTCCAGTCATTGGGGTCGAGGGAAAATTCCTCTGTGCCATTGTATTTGGGGAAGTTTGTCTAGTGTGTCTGGCTTTTAAATCAGGACTTGTCTTCCACGGCTTAATAATACATTGGTAATATATAATAGCTAAGAGCACTTATAGCAGAAAAGTACTGTCCTCCAGCTCCAGACCTGACACGTTGGGATGCTGTGCTTGGGAAACACCTTATCTGAGTGAGATTTGTTGGTTTTGGAGGTGGGAGAGGGAAAGTCCACCTTGGAACCCCCCCAAATTGAAGGCGAACTGCAACCGTAGATTAACCACCCACCTGGCAACGAGTTCAGAGACGGATACAGATTTTCTCAGAGGAACTGCTCTGCGCTCTGGATTGCTCCTTGGAGAATGGCACAGAAAAGGAAAGGACTGAGCTGGCCTCAGCTTCTCAGCTTTTTCCATCTTCTCTCTCTGCTGGCATCGAAGCGAGAGAGCAAAGGTTATGGTGCTGGATGTGAAGAGCCAGGGAAAAGAGGCCAACAGTTAGCGCATCCAACTCCACTCATGGGGTCGGTGTATCAGTAAAGGACTGTGGAACAAATGCTGTCTTCACTGACACATCTGCAAACCTCATGACATAAATTCACTTTTGAAAAAATAAAATAGGGTTAAAGAAGACACAATTTAAATTAAATTACTCCTAATGCAGGCAATGGGTCTTTTCCACCTCTGCCTTTTCCACCTCAATCTCTTAGATCACTCAGTTCATCTCTGTGACAGGGAGACGGAAAGAACGTGAAGAACAATTTCCTTCAAATAATTTAAAAATTATTTTATGGAAATTTTGTATATGTATTATTGGTTAAAATTTTCGTTGGTTTCCAATGTTGCATAGACCTGAACCAGTTCTGAATTCAGAAGTAAGTGGAGAATCAAGCACCTCTTGGTGTCTTCTGCCAAAAATGTTCTTATTTTCCAGGCTTCAGAAATGCACAGCAGAAGTCTCAGGCATTGGATTTGCAATGACTGATCTGACACTTGGAAGTACATTAGGTCATCTGGGGTTCATTTTCTGAATTTAGACAGAGCTCTAGGGACCTACAAGTTATATGTAATTGCTCTTTAATTACTGAGACAGACATTCAAACTATGGGATTATTAGATGCTTGTATTTAGATTTTGAAAGCACTTGTTTTAAAAATTGTGTTGCTTGCAAAATACGTTTCATAAGTTATTTCTGTTTCACTGGTCTGAATACTGGGCTGTGCCCAGAGACATCATCCACCCGTGTTTGGGTGTCCACTTCCAGATGCTCTCAAGAGGGGCAGATTTTCACCAGGAAGGGGGTGGCATTCAGCAGTTTGTGAATCTCTGCCTCCCCTCTTATGCCTTTAAGACATCTGAAATCAAGACCAGAGGGAGGGAGACATATTTCTCACTAGTTGCTTTATAAATTTCCTTTTTTTGTTTTCCAGGTCATTTCCTGTGATGTTAGAGAAGAGACAGATTTGTTAGATCACAGGCTTCCACCTCCCACAGTCCAGGGATTGTTTCCCATTTTTGCGGTGTTGTCTAACATTAAACAATTCCAGGTGAAGAGCCCTCCAGGGATTTACTCTGTGGCAGAAAGAGCCTGTCAGGAGGGAAATGTTCCCTTGTTTTCCATTTATATCCCCCCTTTTCCTTAAATACAGTACAGGCAGTCGATGGAAATGCTCTTCTCAGCCCACCCTGAACAGTTCCCACAACCAGAACAGCATCCCCCAGTTGCTATGGGTTTACAGGATTTTTCTGATATTAATTCATTCCATCTTCTGGGATCTGGGAGGGTTTTTTGTGTAAAATCACTTACATGCTAGAGTTCTTTCCTCCACCCAAGATCTGCCATTTGATAGTCTCCTTGGGGCTCTTCAGTACCACGCTTCTGACTCCTTCCTCTCCTCCTTCTTTACAAGGCAGGAGGCAAAGTCCCTCGGCAAAGCTGCAATTAAATATTAAAAGCTGATGTGCAAATCGGGATGTTGTGAACTGGAGAGCTGGCACTGAAGAGCGGCGGAGATGAAGCCTCCTCCCTGCTCCTGTCAGCCTGTTGCCAATATTGAGGTCTCATTCTTCCCCATAAAAACACTGGGTAAATTCAGATGCCAGCTGGGGCACGAATAGCCATCTAGACCCATATCTAGATTCTGATTTGGGTGGAAATCTGCTGAAATCCATCTTCCCACCTTGTCCCAGGTGGAGCAGAAATGAGCTCCTCCGCATGGGGATTTTTAAGTGGATGCTTCTGGCACAGGTCATATATTCATCCCCCAAATCAGCAAGTTTTTTTCAGCTCAGCTTGTGGTCCCCTGTGCTTGTGGCTTCACTGGGGAGGTTTTGCATGAGCCGCAAGAGAGAGCATCTCTCCAGGGTGTTAACAGCTCTAGGGAATACACTGCTCCTCCGGGCAAAAATGAAAGGCAGGACAGACCTTAAGGGAGGCAGGAGCCAGACGAACTGAACTGAACTGAAATACTCCACTGTTGGGGGCATGAAAGGGCAGGACTGTCTGAGGACTGACATCTGATTTAGGCAACATCTAAGTCTGATTAAAGTCAGAATTTGGCAAAAGCAACCTCTTAGCCCTCTCCAAAAGCATCATGGCCACAAACAGAGCTGCTTTACACCTAGCAGTAGGCGGGTTTCTATGAAGTTCTTTCTGGGGATTGTTGGAAAGTTGAACAAGCAACAAAACCAGTGCATGAATAAGAGCAGATAACAGTGCGTTGGTTTATAATGAACAAGAAGGGCTGCATTTGATGTCAAAAGCTGGAAAATCATTTACCCAGAAATGCCTAAGCTAAGCAAGAAAACTTTGAGACAAAGAGCAAGTGAGTTAGGGTGAAGCAGAGATCTGGATAAACAAACGGACTGTCTCGGTCATTACAAAATGATAAGTTACACTTCTCCATGTGTTCTGGTTAAATTCTTACTGAAGCAAAACCTCTTTATTGAGCTTTTATTCCAGCATTTATTCTCCCTGACCTGCTGAGTGTTTCCCACTGAACAAGATTCAACTCTTGGAGGGTCGTGCAGGATTCCCTGCCCCGTAATGGGAAAACACCAGTGATTTCAGGAGCTGCTGGGCTATCAAAAGACAAGTCCGATGGAGACTTGAAAGATTTTAGTTGCATGGGCAAAACAAGGCTCTGAAGCTGTGATGCTTCCTTGTTAGCTATTTAATTTGGAGGAGAAGGATTTGCCTGACAGAATGAGACAATGAACATTGCAGTCCATCCAATAGCGAGTAATAGAGGCTGCTAAAAGACCCGTGAATTATTTTGGGGACTACCGCTATCCAGTTCCTCTCTCCATAAAAAATACTGCATGAAACAGTTCTCTGCATAGCTCCAAGGCACACTCACTAGATAAAGTGTGTTTTGAAACTGTTTTTGCCAGGATTACAGTGCCTTAGGCTGGTTCTCCAGCCACTGTCTCTGCTGGGGGCCTTGCTCAGCTCACAGTGATTTTAGTCTTCGCTGTTGGCGGTGCATGGGGTTTGCTCTGCTGGCAAGCGGCCGTGGGAAGATGGGAATGAGTTGCTCATGCCAAACAGTTTCTATGAGCTGAGGAGAAGAGGTGGGTCCCAGTCCAGAGGGAGAGAGAGCAATGTCTGCGGGGTTAGAGCTACGCGCACCTGCACGCTGCTGAGATGCCCCAGCTGGCCCCCTTGGTCCCTGCTGTCCAGGGCAAAATCCTCCAAGTCCCTTTCCCTGCTTCTCCCCTTGTTGCATTATTTTCATGCTGCTCTAAGCAGCTGCACTAGTTTGCATGGAAAGGTGCCTGGGTCAGGTTGACTTGCCTCCAGGTGCCAAATCACAGCAGTGGGGGACTAGTTAGGGGATGGAGGGACTGAGTGTACCAGTCCCCAAAACACCTTTTCCGCCCACACCAAGGAAGGGAAATCATTACTCTTGGGGTTTGCATCTTGCCATATGAGAAGCTGGAAGAGGTCTCTTGTATAAACTGGGAGCTTTGATGGGGCGCAATTTTTAAGCTTCATCAGTTTCCCCAGGTGGAGGAGATGGGGCAAAGAGGTGTGGTGAGGACCCTTCTGTGCATGTTCCTCTGTGGCCCCCAAATGCTCTTTCCAGTCACCAGCCCAAGCAACCCTTAGCCTCTTTGGGACACAGATTTTCTTTTGGCTGCTCTGCTCCTGTTCTCCAAGGGGAGGAAACAGGCTCCAGACTGTGCTCCTGGAAGGGCCTTTCCACACTTCCGTAACTCAAAATAAAATGTGGTGGCCTAGTATGCCAAGCTAGAGAGAGCAGTCAGCCACAAATACCTCCTGCTTCCTGCAGAAAGGCGGGAACATTCATGTTACTTATGTGCACCTCCATCCCAAGGACACCCCTATAGGGTCTCACCCTGGGAGAGAAGATATCTGAGACGTTTTAAGAAGCCAGGCTTCCCTTTCCCTCCTTATTGTGATAAACAGCCAAATCACATCCTTTTCCCTCAAGTGATGGGAAATTCCCTGCAGAAAATGAAAAGGGAGGCTAGGAAGTCCTCCAGATGCTTCCACAGGCCTGGGCAGCAAAGCGATGCCATTGGCGTGTTCCTCTGCAGGGTCACAACTCTACCCATTAGAGCCACCCACTCTTCCTTGTCCTGTGATTGCGACGCAGGCCTTCTCCAGGGCATGGGATGGAGCTTTATTCCAGGCACTATGAGGGTTTTTTTCCTGCCCAGGACATCTCTTGACCACCACACCAGGAAGAGTAAAGTTCGCTTTTTGGCTTTGTTTGCTATGGTCAGACACCCTGTGGGGACACCGATGGCACTTGGTTTGGCCAGCCGGGGCAGAGCAGGACATCCCAGCTGGATGCTGTGGTTCAGTGTTGCATCTGGAGTACTGTGTCCAGTTCTGGGCTCCCCAGCTCAAGAAGGACAGGGAACTGATGGAGAGGGGACAGCAAAGGGCTACCAAGATGATTAGGGGACTGGAACACCTCTCTTATGAAGAAAGGCTGGGGGACTTGGGTCTTTTCAGTCTGGAAAAAAGACAGTTGAGGGGGGATCTTATCAATGCTTATAAATACTTAAAGGGTGGGTGTCAGGAGGATGGGGCCAGCCACTTTTCAGTGGTGCCCAGTGACAGGACAAGGGGTAACGGGCACAAAATTGAACACAGGAAGTTCCACCTAAACATGAGGAGGAACTTCTTTACTTTGAGGGTGGCGTCAGAGCACTAGAACAGGCTGCCCAGAGAGGTGGTGGAGTCTCCATCTCTGGAGACATTCAAAACCCGCCTGGAGGCGTTCCTGTGCAACCTGCTCTGTGTGACCCTGCTCTGGCAGGGGGGTTGGACTAGATGATCTCCAGAGGTCCCTTCCAACCCCTACCATTCTGTGATTCTGTGATCCCCTGCCGAGGCGCTGAGGTCTCCTGCGTGGGTGTGGGCAGGGGTGGGCAGCACTGCCTGCACCTTGGCTGGGCGGCAGGCAGCGGGCAGGTGGTGTGTGAGTCAGGCAGAGGGAGCACAGGCAGGGCACGGAGGCAGCCAGCCGGGAACTTTGGACTGGGAGCTACTAATGGTTAACACAGACAATTATTTTGAGCTGTGTCAAATAGACAGACCTAAGCCTACATGAGATTTGTGCTGACCAGACAGGGACAGTGGTTTACATAACCACCTCTATTTTTTTCTTTCTTCTTTTTTTTTTTTTTCAGTTGTATAATGTTGTTTTGATAGCTGTATTCCCACTAAAAACGTGCGCGTTCCTCTTTCTTTCCCTGGCATGTGCCCAGCCTGTGTTGCTTTGCTGCACGCAGGTTTGAGCCCTGCTTGTCGGACGGCTGTGTGCAGGGATGGTGGGATGGTGCTGGCTGCCAGCGAGCGCGAGAAGGAATAAATCAATTTGGGTGTGAATAGAGATCTGCTATTTGTTATAAACAGATTGATGCATAAATGGTTTTCTGAAAAATACTGGTTGTGATGTGCGTCTCCTCCAGATTTGATTCCCTTGTCAGGGAATTTACAGCAAACTGGCTACAAGCAGTGGAGGAAAGAGGCAGATTTTGCACTCCCTCCAGCATGTTCTCCCCATTTTTTGGGGGTAAGGAGAGCTGGTTGCCTGTGTGGCCTCAGGGTTGTGGATGTGGCTGCATAGCAAGTGTTTAATGCCGTAGCTGAAGGCACTGTGCAGCTCCAGGGAGCCGATGCTGGCAGATCCGCTTTCTTTCCTTTGCTCTGCTGGGTAGGGCTCTGCACTAGCAGTTTACCAAGGATGGGTGCATTAGGGGAGGTAAAATCCCTGCAAAGTCTCTGGTATTGCTTTCTCTCCGCTCTCCGTCTTTTTCTTGTGGAGAGTATCTGGATCCTCTCAGTCATTTCCATAATTATTGGTTTCATGTTAAGTAACCAAAAAATTATCTATCAAACGCACATGTGGAACTAATGGGGCTTACTTGAAAAGACCTGTCTTTGCATTTACAGCTGGCATATCGCTCGCTCCATTTTAATGAGCTTCCCCGGCGTTGGCACGTGCTGGGGAGGGAGCTCACGTGCGCGCTCGCTCCAGGCTGCCCATGCCCCCCGGGACTGTGGGGCTCCGGTTTCACCCCAGCGTGCTGAAACACAAACGCCTGGTCTGCGGGGGCAAGCATGGGAAAACTGCTGCAAGAACCTCCACAGATGCAAACTCCCTTTGAATGCTCCCTGCTGAACATTCCCAAGTCTTTTTTCTGATTTTTTCATTTTAGCAACCAGGGTGCAAAGCTTGGGAGACTGGATTTTCTTGGGACACATCTGTAGTGGCTGGGTTTTATGAGGGCTGGAAATATTGTGGCAGGAAATTCACTTCAAGAAATAGGATGGCTTCTGGCTTCTTTAAGGAAAGAAAAAGATCCAAAGGTTGAAGATTTTCAGACTCCACAGTCTCAGGTTCAGGTGGAGGTCAGGTTGCAGAGATGGCCAAGGTTGTAGGGTTCAGGTTGTGGGGACATCCAAGGCCAACTCCAGCTCCTGCTCGGCCTCAGCTTTCACAGAGACCTTGGAATGAGATGCAGTAAATTAGAGGCATCTTGAACTTCGTTGGAGTTAAGATGTGGCCCTCAGGACATTAGCATTGCTGTAGGTAAGCTCACCCACTACTGCAGGGTGTGTGAAGGGGAAGTTCACCCTAGGCTGTAAGAAAATGAAACACTGGTCCCAACATACTCGAAAGGAGAGAAGGCTTCTGATGGCCTTCATTTTAGAGTTTTAGGGTCTGATTTTGAGAACAGCACTGGCATAGCCTGTAGGACCTGATGTGGTTTGTGGATGGAAAACAACCTTAACTTCCAGCTACAAGGCTTTTTGAGATGAGCAATGTCACTTAGACTCTGGGTAGAGGAATGAGGACTCAGGTCCCATGGTGCTTTGAAGATGCCAAAGAAACAATTTGATCATGTGAGACAGTTAAATGTGTTTTCAAGTCAAGACTGTTACTACAACCAACCTTTGCCAGAAATGGCCTCTGCTTTGACAAACTGAAGTTTTCTGATGGTTTTTTTTTAACCTGCTCACAAGGTCCATCTGGTACCATGAAATTCCCAACATACAGGCAGCAGGGACCTTGTGCTGCCCCAGAGTTGACTGTCTCATGACACAGAGGGGACCAAGCTGAGGGCCAGCAGCAGGGCTGTGTTTGGTGGGTTGGGGTTGCACTCAGCCGCAGCCCACCATCTCCCCAAGGAGCAGAGCACTCCTCAGGCAATGGCCCAATGACAACCTCCCCAGGACACATCGCAGCATCCCCCTCTGCATGACACATCCTGAGGTCATCTTCACCATGGCCAGATGCTGCACCTCGATGGGCTCTTCTCAATGCTCACAGCCTCTTGTGGTGCAGCTTAACCACAAGGATGTGAACTCCTCCCCTTTAGGATGTGACTCATCTCCCCCAAATACTGCTGCTTAAAATCTGCTTTGCCCTGGAACCCAGGTGGATTCCGTGCCCATCCCCATGGTTGTCTCCAGCTGGGTGAATCCCAAGCCGAATCCACCCATGGTCCCACCGGGGAGGGGGACATGGGTTTTCCCACGCAGAGCAGGATACACTGCTGCAGCTGCGCCTGCAGAGCAATGCCCCAGGCTTTCCAGAGCCGCTATCCAAGGCAAATGACTATCCCCAAAATCCCCCTGTCTTCCCCCATGCCTTTCTATAGGTACGAGCCGTAACGCCTAAGTCTTCATTTCACTTATTTATTACAGAAGAGAAACTGTGCATTTATGTGGCAGTGAAGAATGAATGCTGGAGGGGAACAAAAGGTGGAAGGAAGGAAGGAAGGAAGGAAGGAAGGAAGGAAGGAAGGAAGGAAGGAGGGAGGGAGGGAGGGAGGGAGGGAAGGGGAAAAAGAAAGAAGGAAGGGAGGAAGGAGGGAAGGAAGGAAGGAGGAAGAAAGGGGATAACTAGAGCTACCTTTAATTTTTGAATACGGATAAGCCCATGCAATTAAAACTGTGTGACTCCTCACCCTGAGCACTCTTCTTGTCCCATGCACTGCTTTTTCTCAAGGTAAGACTTTGCCTTTTCAATCTTTAGTGTATAAACCCCCTTATTCTGACTGTACAGGACTGCAGTGTCCCTTTGGGCTGATCATGTTTTTCATTCACAGGCTTTTCCCTGCGAAAGGGGGTGATTGCCTGGGATGGTTTTATGAAAGTGTTTGGAGGTGGATGTTTCTTCCACCCTCCCCAGCAAAATGTGAATCCGCAGATTGCTCAGGCTTCAGTTTCTCATTGAAAAGTATCTTTTTTTCTCCCCCCCCGGGAAGCTCTGAAAATTAAAACCAGAAAAAAAAGATTTCTTGTGAGAAGGAAATATTTCCTGGCTGCCTGTAGGACACCGTGGATCTCTATGTGTGTGTGTGTGTCTGCAAGCTACACAGTGTACATATTCTGTGCTATTGTATTCTGAGGGCACACATGAGAGCTGGGTGCAGCCATAATATGGGGCAAAAGCTTCTGCTTTCCCCCCTTTTTTAATGAGTTGGAGAATACACATTGCCATGATTGATGCTAAGGGAAAAGGAAAGGCAACAGCAGCCCCTCAGCGTCTCTGCACTGGCAAACGCACCCTCGCTCAGAGTTTGCAGTGTATTTTGGGGTTTTTTGAAAGATGTGCAAAGGTTTGGTGACCATTAGGGTGTCCTTTTTCTCAGTGCCTGCACTAGGGGCTCTTGGCAATGAAAACTCTTGTACCAGGAAGTGTTGGCTTGGAGTAAAGGGACCGCGATAGAGCAGCTCAGGGGGAGTTGCTGCCCACCAGCCCCGACCACGAGCCTTGCAGCAGATATGTGGGAAACCTGTTAAGATCCATCTTGGGAACGTGAGAGAGCGTAAATCTAGGTGAGGAGAAGATGGTCCCTGCGTCGGGCTCGGCAGAGGGGGCGAGGGGCCAAGAAGAAGCTCAAGTCCTGCATCACTGTACCGCTGCCGAAACCCCAGCCGTACGCAAGCGGCAAGACGGCTTCACTCGTCTCTGGTTCTCAGCAGAGGAAAATGTGTGTCGCTCCATCGCTCCCAGCTGAGGGTCTGGCCTGGAGCGTATCTGGAGCATAATGGCTGCATGAGGACCCTGGGGTGCTGGGGGGGCACCTCCCCAGGGCCCAGCCCAGACAGCCCTGCTCCATCTTCAGCGTCTCTCCAGCTGGCTGGGGCTCTTGGCAGCTGTCATCACCTCCCCTCCGTCCCAGGCTGAGTTCCCTCCCGGAGCGCCGTTAGGAGCAGGGAAAGGGTTTTGGGCCAAGGGACTGGGAATGGGGCAGAACTGCATCTGTCTTGCATGTGTCAGGACTCCAAATGGCTCTTGCTAGCCCTAAAATCAGTTTTCTTTTTCCACCAGGCTTCGTTTGACCTTCAAGATCAGATACCAGAATGAACTGTAGGTTGAAAGGTGCAGATAAATGCTGGTTTTTTTTGCAGTGGGCTGCAAGGCCTTGTAGGCTACAGTTGAACTGGCTGGGTATCAGTTTTATTACACTTTAGTGCCTGCAGGTCCTCACTGAGAAGCTGTATTCCCGAGCCCTGTGCATTTATCCTGAAGGTCTTCACATCACTAGCTTGATGCGACTGTTAAGAAATGGATCTGGCTTCATATTGGCATGATGCTTTGGAAAGATGCAAATAAGGAGGAAACATTTGCATACCAAAGTGGGATCCGAGTGAGATTTATTCCGTAGTATTATTATTGTTGTTATTAACAGTGGTGTGCTCCTGCCAGTCTCCGAAAGACAGAAAAGGTTAAAAATAAACGATCTCTTTTTTTTCCTGTAAAAATAAAGATTTGTGGAGCCTGAAACCTTCCAGCCCACGGTGCCACCGTTTATTCAAAATACAGAAGGTGATCCCTGGCCATGAGAAATGATGTATCAAAGGATTCAGAGGCTGCCTGTGTGCATCCCGCAGCTGTCACACGCGCGGAGCCCCGGGGACGTCCCCACCAGGAGAGAGGTCGTCTGTCTACAGCAACGTGGGAACATATGGAAGAGTGTGTCGGCAGGCGCGGTACAGCATGTGCCCTCAGGAGCTTAACGTGCCTCTGACAAGACAAAGCCCCGCGGGAACCGCAGGCTGTCGATGGAGAGGAGTCGGCGAGCATGGATCACATACGGTGGTGGTGGGGGATGTAGGTTTGGCGATGCCGCTGTCTGCTCTACCAGATAATTTTGCTGCCTGTACGGCACACGCAGGATCACCTGTGGACAGACGCTGTGCAAATAAACCCTCAGCTGCGGAACCCCTGCTGTGTTGTCCCCTCTCCTGGTTTGTGACCTCTCTGTATTTCTGAGCTTCATTTCTTTGTTTACAACCCTGTTCTCTCTCTTGTCTTTGCATCTTCAAACATAAATACTCTAAATATGGTGTTTGTCAAGCGGTTTGCATGTGTTTTCCATAATCAGTATTCTTCTGCCTTATGGGCTTCTGTAATCCCTTTATCCTGAAGGACTGAGCATTCACTGCTCCCCTGGTTTCAGAAAGTCTATTGTGAAATGGCCAAGGGTACACCCAAAGTGCATCGGGGGAGTTTATCTGCCCAAAGAAGACAGTCCATCGAGGATGGTGGGTTTGGGTGGTTGTTGAATTATTGTTTTCAAATAGTTGTGTTCCAAGTAGATCTTTTTTTCTGTGGGGATTGTCCTGAACCACCTGCCCAGAGCTGTCTGCTGCCCACGGATGGAGACCTACATCCACCACCTGGTCTCACTGGTGCATCTCACCCACAGCTGGGTGAGCAAGTGGGACAGAGCCTGAGATATATTCTGTGATGCTCAAGGGTCCTGCTTGTAAAGGTGTGTGTGTCCAGGGACAACACACCTTGGCTGGAGCCCTTTTCCATGGATGGATGCTGTAGGTGTCATACACATCCCTGCTGTTCTCGTCTTTGAGGGAGCACCATGACAAACAGAGGGAAAACATCTGCGGAGTGGGAAGCACCAAAGTACCATGGCTTGTTCAGGGAGCAAAAGTTCCTTGGAAGATGCCCTAAGGCAGTCTCTCAACCACATCCCGTTCTGGAAAGGATCTAGAGGACAAAAATATGCTTTTAAAAACAACAAAAAAATCCAGTTAATTTTAACTTTCTGTACAGTTTATTTTCCCAAGTCCCTTCACTGCTGTCCTCCATCTGGCACTTTCCTCTCTACACCTCTCTGCTTGAGGACACATTGGTGAGGCATGGTGGGCTCGGTGCTGGGTTTCCTGGTTGTGTGGTGCAGATCATGCTGCCTCTGCGTGGTCCTTCCACTTGCATTTATAGCAAGAGATGAAGCTTCTCCTAGGACTACGCTGTCACACTGGGAGAACTCCCTGTTCCCCCGTCTTCTGCCCTTTAGGTAGCGATGGTGTTCCCGACTTGTGCAAAAAAGGTCTGAAAAAGAGCGCGCACCCACTTATTTTCGGAGAACCAACCCACTCGCCCTCCTCCGAGGACACAAGAGGGCGCTTCCACCTTACTTATGGGGAGCATTTCCTCATTTGCAGGCATTTCTCTCCTTTTCACCCCATCAGCTGGAGAAGGTTGGGTGAAGGCCTTTAAAGCAGGGAACTTACCTCCGTATGCGTTTGCAAGGCACTCAGCAGAAGGGCGTTTCATCCTTGCAGGATTTCCAGAGCCTCCCACAGACTAATTAAATCATATTTATGTGTACAAAATAGGGGGTGTCTCCACTTCAGGAACTGGTAGATTTTCAGGAGGATGTCTCAGATAACCTTGGCTCTGAGATACGTCATTGGTTTTGATTGTTCACTGTGAGAAAGACAGACAAGTGAAAATGGCATTGCTGAGATCCTCTCTGACTATAACAGAATTGATGGATCCGGGGGAAATTTGGTTTAAAAATAGGAGTGGGAAGCCTGTGAAGGTAGAGGGGACAGATTTTGTCCTCACTGCCCCAGTGGGTGCAGTGGCAGAGAGGGTACAGTGAGCACATCGAACATCTGGTCTCCCCACCACCAAGGACGAGGCAGAACAGGTAAGAAAGCTGCCAGAGGTTGGGAAACCACCTTGTCCCTGTCTGTTTAATAAAGGTAATTTCCTCCCTAGTGTTCTTTTCAGGAGAAGGTTGTTACCTGCTGTTGACTGTATCCCAGCTGTGCCCTGGAGATGGAGAACCCAGGATCCCTGACCTCCAGGCTGCCCTGCAGTGCACAGAAACTTCATGACACTGTCAGTAAAAGGTATTTTTTATTCACTGCTAAAACCAAGTGTTCCATACCTGGTGTCTGAACAACAGCCTGGATGTCCAAGCTGCACAGCCGTGATAGTATACAGGCAGTCTTGATATTCCCTTTCTGCGTGGACTCACTCTTTTGGACCTGGATGCAGTCTCCTGTGTTGCAGTCTGCTTTCCTTCCTCCATCCCCCTTCAAGGGATGCTGTAAGGCAGGCTGTCCAGACAGGCTGTCCCCAGGAGGAGCACAGAGTTGAAGGACATCCGTGCAACGGGAACATGTTTTGTCTCTCATTGCAGCTATGAGAGCAGGGAGGGCTGCAGCTGCACTTAATTACCTACTCATAAATAGAGCCCAATTAACCAGTGCCCAACTTTTCCTGTACATCTATGTCCCATCACCTCTGTTTCAACATGGGGAAAGCAGCTTTTCCTCCACGTGTTTGGACAGGGATGTTTTTGCTACAGAGCTGGCAGAGAAGGAAAAAATGTTTATAGCAAGAGCAGTGCTGACCTGGAGAAGGGCACAGAGCATGCTGCCAGCAACGTCTCTTCATACAACCTTCATGAGAAAATCAAAGCACTGGGATATTTTTCATAACGACAGTAGGGCTTTAGGTTTTCCTCGGGCCACACAGTCTCTAGGATGTAGAGATAGTGGGTTTTTTTTTGTGAGTGCTGGGTGACATTGGAGGGGTTACTATACCTGATAGTTAAAAAAAAAAAAAGGCTATTGAATCAAGATGTTTTTAAGACGCCTGTCTAGCAGAAACTCCTACATGAGATGAAAAGCAGACCATTTTCTGGTGCGTAAAGCTCTGTTCTGGAACAGGATGCTGCCCAAACACTAGTTATATGTTAAAGGATTTTTTAAAGTGTTCTAGTTTTAAAGGAACAACAAAAGCCATTAGGGGAAAAGAAACTAAAGGTGCTTGGCACCTTTCAAAATCAGAGTGCCTCTGTTTAGGTCCTCAAACATGGAGCACGTCACAGAAAGGGTCTGATTTCCAGAGCATCCATGACTTTTTGGGGCTGGAGTTGGTAAGGAAGCTTGTGAGCAGCACTGCCAGGCTCTGAAACTGTGTGCTTCTTTTTCAGCCGGCTACAAGCGACTTAAACAGATCATTCTTCTCCACTGTTTCATCCCAGGTTGAACCCAAACATTTGTCAGAAGAAAGAAATTTGGGGCAATCAGTCTGAAGTTGTGTCTGTCTCCTCCTCCCCATGCCTCAGACCGCTTCCTCAAACCCAGCCCAGCCTTCCCAACCTCTGATCCCAGCCTGGTCCTTGAGCCTGGAGCATCCTCCAGTAGGGCTGGAGGTGGGAGGAAAGAAATCCAAGGTGCAAAAAGCAGCTTGCTGCTGGTGCTTGGTGGCCTCCTCCCTGCACCATCATCTTGGGGGATTTTGGCTGCAGAGCCATGGCCAAAGTAGTAGGAGGACAGAGCAGAACATCTTGTGTCCTGGTAATACCATTTTTCATGACTAGCAGGTCACAATCAAACACATTGTCATCATCAGCATGCACCCTGGCTCTGTTTTGACCTGGGGTAGCATGACCCCAGGCAATGCTTGAGTCTGGTTTGGATGTGGCTACATTGCTCTGGGTTTCGCTATCTGAATGCAATACATGCCATGTCTTTAAGATGTTTTATTAGCCCAGAGACCTCTCAGACTTGGGGATTACACTTAAAAACATGCTTAGTTCTACTTTATGTGCATACAAGGTCCTGCAAAAACTAAACCCATCTGTTGAACATCTGATCCTTTCTGAAAGAAAGTAGGACATCTAGGTGGAAGAAATCAATGTGATTAAGAACTTTATTATTAGACAAACACTGCCTGGGCAACCTTTCAGATGGGTCATACTCCTGTGCACGAGGTGGCTCAGGCATTGGTATTTAAAACTCCAAAATGGCATTTATTTCTCCATCAGTAGAGAAATGGGGCAACATCTCCCTCTCTATAGCCCTAATGCTATCTGTTGGAAGGATCTTCCCAATGTTCTTGTCCCTTTTTCCTCGAAGAGCCTGTATGAACCCTCATTCTTTTTTCTAAGCCTCCACAGTTTAAAACCTTGACCTTCATATCAGGCAAGAAGATGTTGGAGAATTTCATTAGGAGAACTTGCACCTATCTGTCTTAGTAAGCAGGACCAGTTTTCTTCTGGGTCCTTTGGGGGTCTACATGCCTCATTTTAGTTACTTCTCCAGGACTTGGCCTTGCAGCATTTTCTTACTGTTGTTTGCACATTTGCAAGTTGCCTTTTCCCACTGGGCTCCAGGCTTGCACGGGAAAACATCCCAGATCAGATACCATAAACCCATGAGCAGCGTTGCTTAATGTGATCCATTTTGCAATGTTTCCACCCGTATCTGTTTATCCCCCTTGCCTGCCTTTTCACAGCAGGGTGGAGGCATTTGCTCTACAGTTCTTGGCAGTTACGACCTCTGCATTCACAGGGACATGCTGGCCAGGCTCGGCTGAGCACAGATGTGAGAATGTATTGCAGATATTCTCCACTTTTTCTTGCCCATATAAGGGAACGTTGCCCTTCCTAATGGTGGGGAATGGGGGTAGTATGAATAACTTGGAGGATTAAGAATGAAATCTGGAGCCTTTCCCCTCTCCTGCTCGCAGGCTCGTGGGCCGGGAAGGATTGTTACCATCTGAAGGCTGGTGAAATGGGTTGGCTCCTCGCTGTTCAGCTCCCCAAGCTTGTTCTGTCAGTTTGTTGGCAGGTCTGAATGGGTCTGTGGATCCAGCCTGGATGGAGTCCTCTAAACCAGGGCTGGAGAATACTGAGACAGTCTGCATGTAAAATCTGCAGTCACTCACTGCGTCCCTGCTCTGTGGCTAAATAGGGCACTCGAGTCTTCAGGGCTGAAGTCCATCTGGCTCTTCACGGTCATTTAAGCAGTGTTTTCAAACAGCAGCTGCCAGGGCACCCTCTTCTGATGCTTTGTATGCCAAGAAAGAGAAGACCACCCCTTGTCTGCAAGTTCAGCAGCTACTAACCATTCCCAGCTGCCAGTGAGGCCTCTTGGATGTAAGGGAAATGTGGGGAAGGTGGTCCTGTAGTCCCACCTCTTCCCTCGGGATTTGTGCGAGGAGTGGTGATCTGTCCAAGGGGGAGATGCTGGGAGATGCTTTTAACAATGTCTTGGAAGTAAGTGAGGTGTGGACAAGACCTGTTCCCAGTGAATGTGCAGAGCTGTTGCATTGATGGGAGAGGAAGCAGAGCTCTTAGGCAGTGTGTTGGTATGACTCTGAAATGGCCTCCTAAGTGGCCCAAAGGGAGAAGAACTCTTAGGCAATGTGTTGGGATGACTCTTTGAAAAGGCCTCCAAGGTGGCCCATGACAAGCAAGAAGCTCAGCTACGAATTGCATGTGTTCCTGGTGCAAGGCTCTCAGCAAGGTTAAGGGGGAGGCCTGAGGCACCTGAACTCAAATAGTTATGGCCCCGATTTACCTCTGAGATTGGCCACATGGTTGCCGTGTCCATGCTACCTGGTGTTGGTAATATTGCCATTTCCTGGTTGAAGCTGTGCCACCCTCCTCTGGTTGTATTTTCTGTCCCGCTTACTCCCCAGCCTTCTCTCCTTTGTCCTGTCAGCTCCCCCCTGCTGGGAGCTGAACCTCTTTCCAGATGCCTGGCTGGTCTCCCAGAAGCAGCACAGCGCCATTGTAATGTGTAATTAGTCTGGAATTCTCCTCCAACCCCCTCTTATGTTTAAATTATACCAATGGTTGAGTATGCAAGAGGTTATAAACACCAGCAGAACAGGGTCCTCATATTTTGCCCCTTCTTTCCCCAAGATGTAGCCTTTTAGCATTTTACGTGACAACACAGGAAAAATATCAACGATAATAAAGCCTAGCACTGAAAGAGGAGACATCTTGGAAAGATGGAGTAGTGCAATCTTCACCTTGTGAACGAGATGGGGCAGAAGAAGCGTTGGGTGAGTTTACCAAGGCTACCTGGCACAATACCATTAGAGAGTGATAAAAAAGCAGCACTTCCGAGACCAGTCCTAATCCTCCTTCCACTGGCCAACGACAAAATAACTCCAAGATATGATCAAGGTCACATCTTTCATGGACAGTGATTAGAAACAGACTGTAGCCAGACTTCAAAATAATACTAAATGCAGTGCGGCAGTGCCAACCTGGATCTTCTCTTTAGTGGCTAAAGTCCAAGGAAACCACGGAAGCATTTTCAGAAGCCCAGCTCAGATAAACTCTGCTGAATGGACACTTTAGAGATTACCCATCTCTGATAACCTCTTCCACCAGCTGGGAAGTGACAACTGTGTCTTCAAGGCTGGCTACTGCAGTCACTCCTTCTGAAGACAGCAACTCTTTGACTTCATTAGAAGGTTTGACTTAATGCAGGAGAGACAGACCCCATCAAAGACCCTAGGACACTTTTAATCCCCAAAAGGAAAGACCAGCCTCCCTCTTTGGTATCCAGTCTGCATAATTTTACTGTGACAGGCTATGCAAGGGTTCCGGGCTGCATCTGCAGAGGGATATCTAAGTGTAGTGCCAGGTTCTCCAGCTGCTGATGTGACTCTGAGCAGGCAAAAGTACCTTGGAGACTGAGATTGCATTTGTAAGGTGTTAAAGGGTAAGAGGTGCATCTTGGAATTTCCCGCTTTGGATGCAGACTTTAAATGCATAGAAATGCATGGGAAAAATATACAGATATAGCTAAAGATGCTTGGAAATCGCCACGTCTCTCTTACTCCCATTTGCTTTGGGTTGGCCCTGTCCTCTGCATTAAACCAAAACCAGAACCCCCCAGAATTGGACTGGGTGGTTTACACATCATCAGGGCAGCTCTCCAACTGTCTGACACTGTTAGGCTCCATCATGCCCCTTGTCAGGGTTGATCTAATCTGTATTAGCAGGAAAGCAAGTTACTAGGAAGATAAAGCCAAAGTGCTAAAGGGTAACAGCCGCGTGACTTTTTTTCCTGTGCAGCGGTTTCTGTAGCAGTGACAGCTTTTGGATTACAGGTCCAACTCAATGTCTGTCAAAAGGATGTAATTCTCCAGTATTGCCTGCTACAGAGCACAGCTGGGATCCTCCCAAGTGCCTGAGCTGATCCCTGTTTCAGATGTTCACGCATCTCGGCTCCCTGAGCAGACCCTGATGTTCACCAGGGAGGTGGCTGTCACACCAGTGGGGACTAATTGAGGACTCAAGGTGCTGTAACCCCTGCTTGGTGCCTGCTAACAATTTCACCTCTGTGTCCCCTTTGGCAAGGATGCAAGTTGGTTATGCTCCCAGTTGTATAGTTCTCACTGCAGCTGCAGCAGGAACTATTTTTGGCTCCAGAGGGTGTTAGTCTATCTGCTGAGGTATGTGTAAAAGTGGCAGCCCTCAGATGAGCTTAGAGAATAAAAACCATTTGTGGGGTAGCTCTCGAAACCACCTGCACTATTGTTTTAGGGTCATGCACAAGAAAGCTCAGATCTTCCGACCCGATGAGGTCTGTCATCTGTATCAAACCTCAGAAAGTCCAAACGCTTAGGAAATGTCACCCTTCCCCTAGCTTAATTTATGTGCTGTCACTGTTGATTGGTACCTTAAGCAGTGAAGAGCACAGTGAGAGTGGAAGACTAAGGGATGGAAGTACAAGGTCAGTTCAGTCCTCCACAAAGTTTGTCCTGGTCCAGGAAAGGAGGGAAAGAAGAGAGCTGAGGAGGCTTGGTAACTTGTAGCTCCTACATACTGCTTAGCAGCTCATGGCGCTCAAATAGTGACTTCCATGCTCTTCAAAAGGTCCCTCATTTGGGCGTCTGGGCATCACACAGTACAGCCTAGATATCTGCTCCAGCAAACAGAACCTAAAATAAGACGTCATCCAAATGTTGTCAAAGGTAATCACTTAGGGTGAATTGGCCAGGTCACTTGCAGGGACACAGACACCTTGTGCAGCAAACGCACTGCTCCCTTCATCGCTGTGTGCTTTGGCTGCTCTGACAATGAAACCCTCTACGTGGGCAGATGAGACTTTCTTCAACACATCCCCACCCAGGGGGCTGCACGTTCAGAAAGACACGTGCTACGTTGGGTTGTGCATCTATGGGTAAACCGAAATGCAGCTAAGAGCTCCTGCAAACAGAACTTAACACGGGACCTGATCCAGATGTCTTTTCTGGGTATTTCTTCCTTCATCTCCATTTTTTTTAGCTTTCTGTGAGAAGACTCTCATTAAAATGGATGGGATTTTCTTGCAGTATTGTTTATTACAATCTTTTGCTATGTGCGGGCTGTCTCTAGAGTATCACCATAGCATGGAGACTCTGAGTGGTGTATGGCTGTATTGTATAACACAGTGATCTTCTCCTTGTTCTGTGGCTGGCCCCTGCAGAAAGGCAGATATGGGTGGAAAGCCCTCAATTGTAATGTACATTTTTCTCCCTTGGTGCAGACCAGATTGGTTTTCCAGCATGCTTGAGTTATACATCATCCATAGCCAGTCACAAAATGACACTAAGCCTTTTCCAAGCAGAAATGAGGTTTAGACATACTTCTTTTTTAGTGAGAAGCAACTGGTTTTTTTGTATAAATTCCCATCTTTCATCAAACACATCTCCTAAACACTAAAGTCTTGATCTGCAAAATAGGACTCGCTCACCTCTCGGGAATCTTCCTTCCAAATGCATGAGAAAATGCAGCGTTGGGTCTGATAAGAGCAACATGGGCATGTTGGTGACATGAGTAGGTCAGGACCATGGTACCACACCTAGGTGAGAACAGGCTGCTAGTGGGACCTCTCTGTCCAGGTGGTACCAGGTACTGGTGTTCCCCACACAGAGGACTAAGGGTCAGGCCATTGAGTTCTGTGTGGCACATGAAGATGGAGGGGTAAAAATGGACCATAACACAGCATTGCAAGCACAGGTCTGCCTGTAAGCATATGACAAGACTCACTCATCCAAAATCTCACATTCAGTGCCCAGATCTGGACAGGTCTGGAGCTGTGGTAGCTTCTGGAACACTATATTTTGTTCCTTCTCCCTTTCTGTGGGCTGAGATATCCAACCAGACTACATGCCATGAGCAATGGACTCTGAGATGTATTGTTTCCTTTTGCCAGTGACAACCACCAGTGAGTCTCACTCAGTACAGAGCTGACAAAATCTCAAAAGCAGGAACCTTTGCCAAAATTCCAATTCCCCTGGAAATCTTTGTCTAAAACCACAATTTTTATTTTATTTGAAAAATTCCAAGGTAAGAAACAAACAAACAAAATAAACCCAACCCTATATCTACTCCAGCTGAGTGGATTTAGGCACCTGTGTTTTATTTTTGAGGTACTATAAGTTGTTTTGGACTTGAGACGTGGTTCTTCAGTTCTGGGAAGCTACCCATGACAACCTCAGTTCTTACGGCCCAAATAATTCTTAGGGCTGACGCTCAGCATGCAGAGTACCAAGATATGCTAGAGATGTAACTTATCTCTTGAAATTCCTGGTATCTCCAGGAAATGAAAGAGAAATGGAAAGCCCTGCCTGCCCTGCTTATTTTTTTCCAAGCCATATCTGGTACTATTTTCTCTATTACAACTCCTGCAGCAACATTTATGATCATGTCATAATGAGGATGAGTATTTATTACAGGGTGGCTCTGCATCCTGATTTGGCTGGATATTGTCCCAGGAGATGGAGGACATTCCCACCATCCAGAAAATAACCCTTGGGGTGCTCAGCTTTAATTAGGACATGAGCTTTCTCCTATATCTCTTGAGCTTGCCCCTGGGAACCAGCCCATCCTGAGGGACAGGGAAGCAGCAGAGCTCAGCGTTGGTGTTAGCTCTGGTTTTAGGGCACATAATCTGATAAGGTGAGTGCCCCATGTCCTGGCATCTGGTGTAGCTGTCATGGCCCCTGCATCTCCACTTTTTTAACACTTTACTGTAACTTGTTATACACCCATCTAGAGAGACTAAATCATCTTGAGGCCCCATTGTAATTGGCACCGCTTGTAGGCTTTGTCCTGGAAAAATCACCCTAGATAGATGAGGCAATTACCTGTTTCTTTTTTACCTATGTGGACTGGGAGGTGGAGAAGAGCAAAGTGCCCAAGGTGGGACTAAAACTGATGCCTCTGTGCTCGATGGGTTAATGACAAAGTCAGCTCTCCTTAGCTGGAGGCAACAGGAAGAGAAAGCTACCTGTGCCTGCTTTTGGTGTAGGGTTTGGGCTGGATATGTCCTCACACGTACCTGCTGAAGTGGCAGATGTCCTAAAGCCCTGACAGCTATGACAGAGCTCAGTCTGCTCGCAGCCATGCAGAATCCATCGTCTTGCACTGGGGATTTTGCTGTTACTCATCAAGTGATATCTGAGCTGTGACTACTTGTCAGAGAAGTTCTACTGTGGATGCTTTATCCCCTTACGACTTTCACTGGACACCTTGATTTACAGCTTCCAGCTCCTGACCCAGATGGGTGATGCAGCCCGTGCAAGCTAGGGAAACGCTGCTGTGACACCCAGTAATGGGAAGGCAATAAGAACCGTCTGCTTTCCTTTTTCCCTGTGAGCACGGTGAAACAGAAGTGCTGCTGTGTAACAGGAGGAAAGAGGATTAGCTCTGGGGACCAGCTCTCTGCCTGTGCATCAGCTAGCATGTATCCTACTACCCATCGATGTCCTGTGCACGGGGTTACGGCAGTTTTCCCTCGTGGGTTCTGGAAAAAGGCCCTGGCTCTCTTTGCTGACCCCCATTCTCTATTTCACTGTCTTTTTCTCGCTCTGCCCTTCGGCAGAGAGGAGGAGGCAGGGAGTGCGTGACCCCGGCTCTGCCTCCTACAAGGGCTGCTTGGCAGGGCTGGGGCTGCGAGCGCAGGGGAAGAGACAACCCAGCTCTGAAGTGGCTTTCCCCCCTCGGGAGGCAGAGGCTGCTTTGATGTGGGCTCTGGCATGCCGGCACATCCGAGCGCCGAGGAGTGATGGGCTGGGGAGTGCAGCCCCGCCGCAGGCAGCAGAAACCCTCTCTCCGTGGCTTTGGATATCCACAAGCCTGATCCAGCTCCCTGCCCTCTGGCTCCGGCGCAGTCAGTCCCACACATGCCTCCCCTGTTACGTTTCCTGGTGGACGCTGGCTCACGCAGGGGCTGGAGCGGGCTGCGAGGATGTGGCTGGCCAGGGCAGGAGGGAAGGGGAGAGCACCCAAACCCATGGTCCTCGGGGGCAGGTGGGAAGAAGCAGCTGATGTTCAGCAAAAGGGTAGTGAGTATTAACCTCTCATCTGCCAGCACCCAAGGCACCAGCTATTCAATATGCATCTCTCAAGGCATGAAGCATGGGTCAAGCCCTCGTCAGTGCCTCTGGGCACAGCCTGGCCCTGCCAGTATGTCTGCACGGCTTGCTGCAAGCCAAAACAAATCAAAAGCCCCAAACCCATGCAGAGGGGCAGGATAGAATAATTCAGGCTTTGGGTTGTGCTCGCTCGGGTCCGGCGCTGTGCTGAATGCACCTGCACAGACCTGCTCAGCCCAGAGCGTGGGCTGGACTTGCTGTGAGCTGCTTAGGCAACACCGTGGACCTCTGCCTGCAGGAGCTGGGGGTTCAGCTGGGCTCATATCGCTCCTGAAGGAGCTCCTGAAGACCCTTTAAGACAGGGGCTAAGTCAGAGATCAGCTGTGTAGGAACTGACATGAAAAATCAGATTTTATCAGTAATCAGTAAACATTACATCAGATATTCAGGATATGATGAGCAGGGGATTGATCATTATTAAAAATCCTTCTTCCTTTGGTTACTTACCCAGAATCACATCCATGCATCCCGGTGCAAGGCATGAGGAGGTTTTTATTGGCATGTGTCTGGGCAATCGTATTATTCATGAATGACAGAGCAAGGCAACGGGAGTGAGTTATGTTGGCCTTTGCAGACAAGTGGCAATAAAATAAGTTTATGGTACCGCCTCCTGCACCATCACATATTTATGTCCCATATTTATCTTGCTTTTTTAGCCATTTGTGCTTGCTTGTCTTGCAAGGCCATTCCGCCTCTCTTCCCCGAGACTAGCAAAAGGCTGGATTCTGGTATCTCAGCTCATGCTGGGCAGCAGAGCCTCCACTCCAGCTCCCTGGAGACATCCAGGCTAAGGTCCTTTTTGGTATCACCCTTTGGGTGAGGGCCAACCCTACCTATATGTTGGCTTCTTCCAGGTTCAAGCCAAGCGGCTCTGCAGGCCCACATTGGGGTTGAGCCCAGCCTTTCTCAGGAGCCTGGGACACGACCTCAGACAACAAATTGCTGAGATCTTGAGCCACAGTTAACATAGCCCATAGGTACCTGCTCTGATAAGCAAGGGACTTGCTCCTTGATTCAAGCTTGCGTGTCTGAGAGGTTCCACTTTCGCCCCCATCGCATTTGCAATGCCACAATTTGACTTTTCATGTATAACAAGAAGATGAGTATTGACAGGTGGCAGTTTTATGAGCACCACTGTCTCCAGTTTCCCTGTGGATTAGTATCTGCTGATTGATTTTTTTTAATTGCCTGTATTAAGAGCTCCCATTTTCGTTGAATAAACCCATCACCTCTTCTCACACTCTTTGGGTTTGCCAGCAACCATGTTTGACTGCAGAAATCACCCCCTTTGGGTTGCAAATTTATTAAGGACAAATTGATTCCAGGAAATTAATTTCTCCTCTGCCTTTGTTCACATACTGTAGCTGTCTATGAGGTATCCTCCCCTGCATCTGGCTAACAGGTTCAAAAGTTACTCGGTACAAGAACATATGTAGACACATTTGCTTGTTTGCCAATCACTTGTTGGGACTGGACAAGGACATTTTGATATTTGGGATAAGAAGGTGTTTTCTTTACCTTCTTCCAGGACATCCTGTTGAGATCTGTGCTGCCGTCTCTCTCTCTCTCGCTCCCTCTCTATCAAGGAAAGGAGTAGGAGCATTTTAGAGATGGGCCTCTTCCAATCTGCTGATGGGAAGCTAATGGGTGACTGCTAATCTTGATTTAGGCTGCTTAACCCCTGCAGAAAGTGAGAGGAGGAGTGGGAATTTGTTCTGGCCTGGAAAAGAAAGGAGAAGGTTTGAGCTAAGGAGGAAAAGTACTCATCCAGGAGGTCCAGAAGCCTTTCCACTTTGGAAAGTGGAAAGAAGTGCGTATAAAGCCAATTGTGTTGCAACCTGCAGACTGGACAACTGCATGTTTGCATATCATGATGTCCCCATGGCCAAGGACAGTTTGGTCCCTTGGTATCTGACAACACCAGAGTTTTTGCATCCCATGGAAGGTCCGTCCCATGTCAAAGCTGGTCAGAGAGAAGGGGATTAAGCCCTGAGAGGAGAGGACCTGATTCTGTCATCTTTAAAGGCAACAATGAGATTTAGACTGTGTCCCCAGCCACAGAGCTCAAATGCATGGTTTTCATTATAGATCCCAGCTCTGCATTTTCCCCATTTTTCTGTTCCCTGGTCGGCCCATGGTGTGCAGCCCCAATACAAAGAGATGAAAGCGTAGCCCTTAGTAACATCTGACAGCAGCACACAGTTCCCCATCTGTCCCTGAGGGTTACTCTGCAGCGTGATCCTTCCATTGTGCTCCAGCCCTGTCTGCAGGGCAGTGATTTGTCTTTGCACATATGAATTACCTGTGGAAGGGCAGACATCTGTAACATACAAAGTAGAGGACACTAAATTATGATAAACAGAGCTTTCTATTTCACTTTATGAGCGTGTAGCAATAACTCCTCTCCAAGTCATCTGTACTTCCCTTTTCTGAGTTATTGACACATATTCCCTTTTGCTGCCAGCTCTGATGGCTGCTGCTAACTCAGCCAGCACCCATCTTTCAGCCCTGAATAATCAAGTGACCGGGACAGCTAGCAGAACGACAGTTTCCCTCTAGAACACGATGGTCCTGACATGCAAACATGTTCAAACACAATGAGGTTCAAAACAGAGGGCCAGGTGGGCAAAATGCCTGTGCTGGTACACTGTGATTTTAAACACATGATATCAAAGGCTAACAATTCCTACCGCAATACTAATCCTATGTGACTGCCTGTTTCAGCCTTGCATGTTCAGTGTGGTTCTACTCTGCCCGATCCATCTGCCTCCCCTTCCCAGCCCTCTACCCCAGCAGACAGGAGCGGGAGAGGCTGCAGGAGAGCTAAATTTCTCCTTTTCGTACCCTAAATGGTGAAGTTAAGGAACAAAATAATGGAGTCCCAGTTGCTCAGCCTCCTATCAAGAAGGAAATCCCATCCCATCAGAGAGGTCAAGCCCCTGGAGAGCACGGGTTTAGTAGCATTCGAGGTAGAGACTGCCTCCCTCCATCACAACAACCCATTCTAAGCCCTAAGTCCTGCTAATGTCTTCCAAAAGGTTGACTGATATCCAGACAATTGGAAATATCATGATATTTCCCTCGTGTTGGTACTGTGGAAGGTGCTAAGGGTGTCACTAGATGCTTTGATACAATCTTGATCTTCCCTTGATGGCATCTTTTACACTTTGCACTCACGTCAGTTGGCTTCAGCAAATTCTCCCCTGAAAGACGTCACGGATGCGCTCAGCAGGACTTGCCTACACACAACAAGTGTTTATGTGTTTGCAGGATCTGAACTAATATCTTACTTACTGAGTGCTTGGAGCACGAAACGCGGCGGTCACATCTAGGCAGCCTACCTGGAGCTCTGGAAATTTTTAGTGTAAAAATGAAACACGCTGATTTGGGGATGGAGAAAGAAACACAAAAGGTCTTAAGATTTCACTGATTTCTCCTGAGACCCTTTTCTGTACACAAAGTGTTTCCTGCTCTGTTCTTGGAAGCATTACCCTTGGCTAGGCCTGGCCTTTAAAACATTACCAGCTGTATGCAAAATAGAGTGCAAAGTGCCAAAAAGCCCTGCAGGCTATTTACATTTGGCTGGAGCTTGCTGTGTTGGCCAAGCTACAGAGATACTTTGTTCATCGGCCTTGCAAGGAAAGCAGCTACTTCAAGTTATTTGGTCCTGTTTACACACAGAGTTACCATGGAAGTCCCCATGCCTTACGGCTTTACACACTCGCATGTCCAGGGTATATTTTTCTGGGACCTGGTTTGTCTCCTCTCCCCTCCCATTTGGTGGGGGATTGGGAGGAAATTTTGGGGTGAGGTCCTTTGGTAGATGTTGGGTACAAACTGTTTTATGTCTGTGGTGAAGGACTGTTTGGTGCTGTGTGGATCCTCTCTCGATGCAAGCAAAAGCAGGTGGACCAATGGGAAACATGCCAGGTTGGTAAGAACGTTCTTCCCAGGGTGAATTTGGGGAAAGCAGCATGAAGCAAGTGGCAAATCCTGCAATGACAGGCATAAGAGTAACTGCTTTTTAAGGAGATTTTAGGGAAAAGTTAACAACCTTTGCATCATTTCTGGTTAAGAGCAGTTGTTTGAATCCTTGGGTTACAAGCCCGACTAATAAGAATGAGGATTTCTTACTGTTCCTTTCTTCTGTTGTTTGTTACTTTACCTGTTGTATTAAAACCACTTCTCATAGCTCAAGACTTGTCATTAATCACCTCTTGCAAACACGTCATAGGCAGACTGATTCATGGGCACGGCGTAGCTGGGTGCAAGGGCATAGCTGGAGGCCCTTTTCTGCTGGCTGGATCCAGGTCTCCAGCTTAGGGCCGTCTCATGTGCGTGATGGGGTGGTTTGAATATGGTGTTCTGTACCGCAGGAAATCATGTGCTCAGCCAGTGTTCAGAGGGACCACTCTGCTGAAGCGAGTGGAGACATGTGGACTTCACCAGCTGCGATGGTGGAACACTCATCCCCGTGCCTGAGATCTGATCTCAGAGCCTGAGTGAGGTTGATGGGCACTTTCTCACTCATTTTAGCAGAGCAAGGGCTTGACACTGAGAGGTGCTGCAGTTATGAGCAGGTGGAGGGGGAGCAAAGCTAAGCTCTGCAGGCTGGCCAAAGGTTTCCAAGCCCATTTGGCAGGGGTAGAGCCTGGACAATGCAGCTGCACCTATGAAATAAAGTCTCTCCTGCTACTTTGGCTATCAAACATCCTCACTCAGGAGCAGAAAAGCCTGTGAAGCAAAATAGCAATGTGTCTGCTGTCTGTGCACTTGCTCTCTACCAAAGAGGGACTCAGCCAAGCCTGGAGTTCATTCTCTCTTGGCCAATAGTTAATAATAACCCTGCAACAGCTTCTTTTTTTCATTGCAAATTAAGGGTGGATGAATGGCCTGGATAAAATTAGAAATCTCTTCCTGAAAGGCTGAGCTGAGTTTACAGAGTTATAGCTCCACGGATGTCCTGTCATAGCTGGGGAATCCCAGCTGCTCTCTGAAGGGTGAATAGATGGTAACAAAATGCACGCGTGTTGCGTGCTCTGGATTAGAGGATCCTCCCCATCATGCTGGCTTCTCATGACAGCAACTTTGAGGCGGTTGGTGGGGTGATTCCTAATTTCACCTTCCTTTACCGCCAAGACAGACAGCTTAACTTTCCTCTGCCATAGCGGGTGAGTCCCCCATGGGGTGTTGAGGGGTATGGGCTGATGGGAGGTTGTCTGGGGTTATATGATGAATGTGCATTGAGTGGGTCAGATCATGGGAGAGGAAAGGAGCACAGGTTCAGGTAGGACTTTGAGTGAGCCCCTTTGACATAATACCTAGCTACCTTCTGGATAGGGCACTTTCTAGATGCGGGCAGCCAGGCAGGAATTTGCTAGGGAGGCTGTCCCTCATCCCCTCTAGTACTATGCCTCTTCCCAGGGCCTTCTGCACGACTCTCTGCTCCACCCTGGCCATTCATCCTTGAGGCAACATGATGAAGTGGTGCCCATGTTTTGAGGGAGCCTGTCCCTGATGCTGGTTTGCAAATGGAAAATGATTTTTTCTTGACTGTGAAACCCAAAGCCCTCAAGAGACTCACCCATGAGAGAGGCCAGCTGAAAGGGTCAGCGCCCAGTGAGGCTCATTGTGCTAAAACACACCTTTATTTCCATATCTTCTGTGGGTAGAGCAGGTAAATGCACAACTGCGTACGACTAAGCCACTGTGACAGACCAGATGTCCCCTTCAGCAGAGCCCATCGCTGTGCGCTTCTACATCGTCCCACCAGTGAGGTTGAACCTGTGAGCTCAAACCAACATGACACAAGATGGACAATAGTTGGCAGTAGCTGCTTAAACTATGGTAATTCCCATTTGATTGTGTCCCCACAGTCTTAGTCAACATGACCTTCGAGCCATTGACTTATGTGCATTATTTGGATTTTGCTGGCATCTAAAATGACCCACTGAGGTCAGTAGAGATGAGGTACACCAACTCAGTATTAAGCCCAGCACTTTCTGCATAGTATGAACGTTTATATCCCCTCTAGAAAGTCTGGAGAAAGCACAGGTTACCTTCCTAATGAGGTATTAAAAAAAAATCCCCAAACAAAATAATATGTGTTTGATAGCCTAGAAGGCCTGTCTGTGGGTTTTAAAAGTCATTCTGGGCCCTTACATAACAGTGTAATTAGTTGATACTATAAACTTATTATGTACCTGCTGGAACACAACAGCTCCTTTGAAGCAATTTGGATCTATTGTGTAATTATATAATTAGGCCACATGCCATACTTGGGAGATTGTGCAAAGGGAGAAAGCTTTCCATTTCAAAGTAACCAAGAGCCTTGGTGGCTACGGGCATTTTTTTTTTTTTCTGCCACCCTGCAATTTAGAAAATGCAGAACTCTTAAATACATCACTCTTCTTTAGCTGAGTTAAGCACCCCAGGAATCTCCAAGGGGGTCTGCAGTATATTGACAACAATAAAGAGATTTCCTTGGACAGTGCAGACTTGCTCTGCATGCTGTCAAATGTGATGGGGTCTGGCACTTACAGCTGCCATGGAAGGGAAGCAGAAGTCAAATAACTGCTTAAGAGTGGGTTAAATAATCTGGTTGCATCAGGTTCAGGCTTTTTCACAAGCACTCCGGATTTATTACAGCTGGATATTCCCTGCCCTCTTCTAAGAGCTTTTATGTGTCTTCCTCTTTGGGTGGATGTGACAGTCCTGTGTAGGACATGAGAAAAGGGCTGGTTACAACATCTCAGCATCCAGTGCCTGCTGTCTACTGGCAGTTCAGCGCTGTTTGATGTACCGGTTGCTGGCTGGCGCTGTGCAGGATACAGGCTCAGGAAGGAGGATCGCTGAGATGAAAGGAAGCTTACTGGGCTCTAGCTGCGGTGAAACACAAGAGGAGAGTCAACTGGTTCTTGGTCTTGGTGGTAAATCTTGACAGGTCTCCAAAATACGACGAGGACCCCAGAGCTCAGAGGCTGAGCCTGCACAGCCTGGGCTTGGGGTGGGATGTCCAGGTGTAGTCGCTTATAAGGTAGGAACAATCTCTGCGTTGCATTCGTTCTCCTCAGCAACCTTTATATTGGATGTCCAGCCCAGGGTGTGACTCTTCTCATAAAATAGACACCAAAACAGAGCAAGTGAGGTGTATTTTACAGGAACCCATTTCCCCCATTGTAACTAGTGGGAGTTCTATGTGAAGTGTTCAGAAAGACAACCTCATCACAGATGTCTTTAATTAGGTGAAACCTATCCCACCCTGGTTTCCTACTCATCCGTAGTAGAAGACCCAGGTCTGCCAGGATTTTCTTATTGAAGTGAAGCATAAACACAGCAGTGCTTCAGCTATTTCCTTTGTGAAAGACAAATTTGTCCTCATCTCCAGAGCAATCTGGGCTTGCGGAATGATTGTGTTTCTTAGCTGGGACCTATACCAAACCGGTACACTTCTGGATACATTAGGGCTAGTTTGAGGCACATACAGATTTTGAGCAGGAGTCCCTGACCCACAATGCCCACCTTCAAGAAGAGTCTCAGGTCAGGAGCAAAGGGTCAGTGGTTTGTAGTTCTCAGACTTTGAACTTGATGCTGCCAGATTTGTAGGACTTGTGATTGACTGGGACATACCTGCTCCTGAAGCAGTGAAAAGGGACCCAAAGCAATTAAGCCACGATGTGTCTTTGTGGAAGGATTTTGAGGATGTACTGCGACAGAGCCCAGGATTCCCTGGAAGCCAAGCACTTGCCCTCCGTCCCTGGGTTTCAGGCCTGGTCCAAACTGTAAATCAAAGGGGTTGTTTCCCTTGACATCAGTGCTCTGGTGGGATGAGTCCTCTGTCTCGATGAGAGCTGCCAGCTCAATTGTCATTCATCACACAGCACAGAAATGTCATTTCTTAATGATCAGGCTTCCCTTTGGAGGCTGTGCTGGAGAGACTCCTTGACTGAACGTCTCTGAAGATGTGCTCCAAGGGGAGGTCTCTGGTGGCATAAATCCTTACTTCTTCATTACCTGAGCTTTAAGGGAAGCAGGTCACTTTATACACAGTATTTTTAAGAGTATATTTGCATATAGCTGCTACGGGTCAGATTTTGGTGCCAGTACAAATCCTGAACAAGTTAATTAAAGACCGTGCATTAAACCATGCTATTTGTGAAGCCTAACCCTTCTGAACACAGAGCAGAAAAAGACCATTGCTAGGGTCTTGTGAAACAACAAACAAATACAAAAAATCATCTGGGAGCATGAAGGAATATTTCAGCAAATTCTCCACATCCAAGATTAATTTTTCCTTTTGAAAAGCTACATTTTTTTCCCTTGCATTTGAGCACACTATTTTCTTTTAATAAAAGCTGTTCAAATTTCTCATATGAAGAAATCTGGCCTGGCTAATAGACTGGAACATAACATGACATATATATACATATACATACACACCTACATATGCATACATAGAAACTCCACAAAAAATATGTTCGTCAGGAGATGATACAGCTGGTTTTTTTTTCCCAACTCAACTTTTGCCCAGCCAGATTTACTGAAGGATTTTCCTCATTATGTCCTGCTGAACTGCCATGGCAAGAGGACTTTGAAGATGAAGTCAAGCATGATACTTATACCCATTTTGGAAGACCTATAGGGGCCGTTTTAGTATTTTTCTTGAAGTTGTTACTAGTTACCTCAGCAAGGATAGTCCTACAAAGGAATAAGGGAGCTTGCAAACCTGTTAACCTGGGGTACAGAGAGGAAATGGAAAGCACAAATTTCCCAATGTACCTGATTCTCTGCCTGGTGCAGAAAATCTGGCTCAGCCCTAAGCAACGCCTGCAGCGTGCGGAGCATCTCCAAGCCACCTGAGGTCCACGCTGCAGGACATCCCTATAAAGAGACATAGGATGAAGCTACTAGAGGTCCAAAAGTGTTGAAATCTGACTCTGAGACCACACAGGAAGGGAAAGTAAATGTTAAGAAGGGTTAAAAAAAGTGAACAGTGACAGTAGCAAAAAAATGACAAGTTTGGGTTCTCCCCCCCCCCTTTTTTAAAATCCCAAAACGACGGCATGGCCATGCATTTCTGTGGAGGACGGATCACCCTGTGTGTGAATGTGTGTGTGTTTGTGTTCAGGGGTTGGTACAATCTATTTCACAAGGCACTGAACACTTCGACATTTTCATACCCACGGTGCTTCCTGCGGGTGCGAGGAACAGGAAAGACTCGCTCCCCGCAGCTCACAGCAGGCACCGAGGGATGTTTTACCTGCGGGATGGGTCTCCCCACTGTGTGCAACCCCTGAGCTTTGAGACTCAGCTGCAGCTTTCCCCTTTGTGGGAAACACGTAAGAGGCACAGACAAGTTTTTTCCTCTACCCAGCTACCTGCTTTCATGAAAAGCAAGAGGCTGTCGCTGTGCTTGAGACCTCTTTCGGCTCACATGGGCAAAGGGGACATAAAGATGCCAGAGAAAGAGTGTCTTCATGCGGGTATAACTGCTAGCACCCCACAGAAGTGGGAAGCTGACTAAAAGGGCAGGGTTTGTGTCTTATTTTTTTTTTTTTTAAAGAAAAACTTCCTGCTCTTACCCCAGAGCCCAGAGTTCTGCAAAGCGAGGGCCAGAGTCCCCTCATGATGCGTGTGATGGCTTTGTGCTCTCCAGTGCCACCTGGGTGTTCGGATACCATCCTCGGGGAGGGATTTCCCCCTCGCTGATGGGGATCCTCAGTTTCACACTGCTTTTCTGCCAGCTCCATTGCCCTGATCAGCTGAGCCGGCGTTAAGACGCAGCTTGGCCGGGGTGCCCCGCTCGGCCGTGCTCCCCCCGCGGCAGGGGCAGCCGTCGGCTCTGCAGGGTCTGGCTGGGACCCAGCTGGAGCGTCAGAGAACAGCCGGGGGCTCCCTTGAGACCCGCCGCTCTGCCGTGCCAAGCAAATCTCAGCTCAATAGAGAAACTGGCCTGCGACAAGGGCTTCACAGCCCTCGTGCCAGCTGAAATACAGCCACTAAGCTGCTTGCTTCTTGTTTGCCCAACAGCCCCCGCAAAGCTGGAGGATGCCATTAGAAAAGCTGAAAAATCGCAATGCTTCATCTTCTGCCCACTTCTGCTGTCAGCCTTAGTATCCAAGGAAGGATACAAGTGCTTGGTTTCTATGGGGCCGGGCAGCAGACACAGGCTCCTTTGTGCTTAAACAGCATGGAGATCACGGGATGGAGATTCTGTCCCTGGGCTGCTGAGGACTGTGCATCCTGCCGGTGGTGATGCAGCCAGCTCACTGCAGTGCAGGGCAGGGGTGCTGGTGGGTGGCAGAAGCATGTGGATAACGTGGTACTGCTTACCCAGAGAAGACACCCGGCCTGGTGTCCCAGTACCATGTTCCTGGGATGCAGGAGGATACATGTACTCGGATGTGGCTCTAGTATTAATCATAAATAAGAATAATTATTATAGATTATCATTTCACTCTTACTATTTTATTATTACTTACTGTTACTGTTACTGTTACTGTTACTGTTACTGTTACTGTTACTGTTACTGTTGGGACTGTGAGATCCCCTCTGAACCCCCTACCAATACAGGCTGAAGGCAGTTCCTTCCCCAAGAAATAATTGCTCTGTACTCAGACTGTAAGCCAGGAGGTGGGAAAACAGAAGGTTAGGGTAGCTGCAGAGATAGCTATGGGATAAGCTTCCATCCAGAGATGGGAGGCTCTTCACCATCCCACAGCCTAGTGCCCTCAGAGGGACTTCCCCTGTGGTTTAAATCTGTGTTGAGACAGAACATTATTGCATCTATTCCATATTTCTCCAAACTCCCAAGCACCAGGGCTGGTTTTCTCTAGGAACATTTCTCTGCTGAATAGGTGCTTGACTCCTCTGATCTTCTCTTGGGTGACAGTGGCTTGGTTTTGTAGTCCGTCTTTCACCGAGATCGGTTCAGTGGTCCCTGCACTGTTACTCTGGCTGTGATCTCTGCATCTGTTTGAACCTGTTATTTCCTCGTGAGAGTTTAGTTTTTCTTGCCTTAAAAAGAGACAACCTTCACCACTGATATATCTTCTTCCCTTGCTCCTCGCCGTAGTTTTCACCAACTGATGGCACATCTGTATTCCTAGGAAACAAAGCTGTCCTTAACATCTAATTTCTCTCTGTCTCTTGCTCTGCAGGCAGTGATGTATCGTTGCCAATTTATTGAAGAATTAGCTGGGGATAAGGATCTGTGTACACTTTATACTTTACTTCCCAACACCCACCATTAATAATGAGCATGTCCTTTATGACCTAAGTCTTGTTTTAAGTGAATGCAAAGTATTGGCTCTTTTCTTGATGATCCATAGCCCTCGCTGCCGCACATTGCTACCTGGAACATTTCCAAGTGTTTTGGAGCAACACGCTGGAATACATCACAAATGAACCAGTTTTGCTTGTCTAAGTTTTGTCTCTGGGGATTTGGGAGGGACGGCAGGGGAGGAGAGGGATGAATATTTATTAGCTTTTAATCAAAGAAAGTGCTCTCTGTAACCAGACAGGCAACTGTCTGCGTCTGATCGAAGAGAGACATCAAGGTCCCTGGTTCTTTGCTATGCTGCAGCGTGTGACCCTCCGAGCTGTTCAAATGGGTTGCAAAGCGCTCCAAGGGAGGTCTGCCTCTGCTTGGATTTCCTTCCATCCAGATTTTTCCTGGCCACATCCACCCAGGGTTCACCTGGAGGAAGCAGTGGCTGAATGAGCGGAGATCAACGGTAAAGTGCACATGTGATGACCCTGAGGGACGAGGTGTGGTTTGGAAAAGTTTGCGCATATTCAGGTGATTTGTACATGGACTGTGCATTTGGGATGTCCTGGATAACCCCTCCGAATCCTGGATCTCTTGAGTAGGGAAAAGGAACAGCAGCCTCGTCTAGTGGGAGGAGTCCCTGCCCATGGCAGAGTGGTTGGAACTAGATGATCCTCTAACCCAAACCATTCTATGGTTCTATGGTTCTATGAACCTGTCTCAAGCAGAAAGGACATATAAAGCAGCAGAGACCTGGAGCTGCATTGCAGAGCTCTGTACCCTGAGCGAGGAGGCAGGGAAGCTGCTGAGTGCTTTATGGAAGTCATTGCCATCCTTGGTCCTGCTCCTTGCTTGCGTGTGACAGCCCCTGGTCCCATAGGCTTGGCGTGGTGGGAGATGCCTGCTGGGAGTGGGATGTGCAGCTGGTGGGGGTGCTCCATCCCTTTTCATTGCAGCACATCAGGATAAATGGTTTACATTCTGCTGCCCCATGACACGGGGGCTGTATGCGATCTGCAAAATCCTGGGCATCAGGTGGGACTCCAATGCTTGGTTGTGCCTTGGGTGTGCCCACTTCAAGACCTCTACATCGTGAGAAGATAGGGGCCAACGGGGAGCCCAAAATCTCTAAGGCAACGTTCCTAATACCACGCTAACCCAGGCACCAGCCGTGCACCCATTCACAATGGTCTATACTGTTAAATTGTCATCACGCTCCTTGTCGTGGCTTCAGCCTCTCTCAGATAGCGCCTGGGGGCTCTGAAGTGCTGGCATGGGGCAGGGACCAGTCGCAGCTGTCAGCATGGCTGAGGCCACCCTGCTTAGGGTTTGGAGGGGAGGAGAAGAGAGTTTGGTTTATAGGCCCGTGTCGTGCCATCTGGTCACACAACTTGCCCTCTTTCTTTTACCAGTAGAGACATAGCCTCCTTGTTCAGCAAAATCCTACCCATTCCCTTCCTGACTGCAAAGCCAAAGGAGTCACATATCCCACCCTCTTAGAAATACAGCTCCCCAGCTGAAGGGACATCTGGTAGGAGCCCTGCCTTTGGGTTAGCGAGAGAGAAAATGCAAACAAACCGTGCTGCAGGGATCAAATGATCTCAAGCCAAGGCTAGATCACCTCAGAGCTGTTTGGGGATGAATTTTACCCTACAAGTCCACTGCAGGACCAGGGTCTTGGACATGTGCTGTCTCTTTATGCTAAACAGCTCAGGGTGCCTGGGTGGCTCCCATGGTGCTGCTGCCTGAGCATCTCGCAGCTCTTCAGGGAGAGGGGGAATGGCACACCGATACCCCTGTGTTACAGACCAGGAGCTGAGGGGTTAAGTGACTGGAAACCTTTGGCACAGCAGAAAACAAAGCCAAGCTCTCCCAAATCCCAGGGCAGGCGTTAGACAGAGATTTCTCTTACTTCTCACCTGGGGTCCCTGCACATGAACCAATGCAGGACCATGGCTTTGGCTTTGCAGGGTGACACAGATGTGGGCTGAGGGTTCTCTTTGCAGCAGGAGGTCCTGGGCATGGGAAGGGATCACATGTGCCCTAAATACAAAGGAGATTAATATTTTTCTTATTTCTCAAAGTACACTTCCGTTAGCACTCCCTCTTCCCCCTAGGAAGTGTCCATGCTGGAGTTAAGTCTTCTTCTGTACAGAGTGGACCAGGGATACTGATATGGCAAAGCAACGTCCAGCTCGTACCCAAATTGTGAACATTTGATATGAACAAAGCCCTCCTTCTGTTTAAAAACCAGCCACACAAACCAGACCAGGCACTTCAGTGATGATTAGTGTAGCACAGCAGCACTCTCTCCCTGAACACTAACTCTTTTGGGCTTGTGTCAGGACACGCATAGGGCTGCAGATGTCCTGCACAGACCAGGAGTGTGACAAGAGCGTCATTGCAGAGCTGAGAATGGCAGGATCAGACATCTTGAGAGTGATCACAGGGCAGCAATAACGCAGTCTCCAGATCTGTGCTTTACATCAAAGCACGTTGCAGGATTGTACCCAAATCCATCGTCTGTGACAGGGTAGAGGGAAACCGCATCCTTGCCATTATGATGGCAATATCAAAGCAAATTCATAATTACTGAAACACAGTAAAAATTAAAACAAAACTTTCAATATGTTTGTCTTGTGAGGATGGAGCATGGTAAAGCTGCTCTTTGGGATAAAGATCTGGCAGTAGGCAGCGTGTGGGGTGGTGCTGGGAGATGCTGGAAGGGACATCTGGCTTCTCTTCAGACAGCCCAAACAAATGACTGGGGACTGTGACCACGGGCCCATCAACGCCTTGCGGGAGACAGAGTCAAACTCCTGAAGCACCAAGGGCAGGTCCCGTGACCCTCACAACCCTCCTCTGTCAGCCCAGCCTGGAGATACACCAGAGCCTTGCTGTCTTCGTGGCTATTCGAGGAGCCTCTACATGTATCTCCTGTGTATAGCTATGCCAGACAGTCCCCTTCCCCACAGCCTGGTGCTCACTGGCATTTCGGTCCTGCCTCAGCCTTCTCCTCCTGCCTTTTCCCACTGTCGTTGTTCCTTAAAACAGCCCGTCTGCATGACGCCTTCTGCAGAGCCGCACCGCGGCTCATCCATCTCCTGCCAGCACCGCTGTCTGACAGCTCTGGCTAAACAGCAGCTTCCAGCCTCCTAACAAGGTCAGAGGGAATGAGAGTTTTCTGGATCATGGAAAAATAGCAGACCCTCCTGCCCTACAGCCATCCTTTTCTCTACTCTCCTCTCCCCGCTTTTGCTTTTCCAGGGGGATTCAGGGGCTCTTTGCTGTGCTGCCAAGAGCCCGATGTAGCAGAGAAATGGAAAAAGTCCGGGTGTTCACATGAACTGATGCCACTTTTTGCAGTTTCACAAACAAAGCGAAACCCAAAGTTTCCCAGGGAAGAGCTTCAGCCTTTTAAGTTTTGGGATCTGTTGGGAAGCCACAAGGCCAATGCCATCGGTGGGGGGTATTTACTGGATCGCTCCTGCCATCATTGCAGCTCATGCAACATCCAGCTCCAACAGGCTCCTTCAGACAGACGTTGCAACTTCCCATGCGGGTTTTCTTCAAGCTCCAGGATTCCTAGCTTGGTGTTGGGATTTCTGGAGCTCAGGGTTTGGGAGGAAGCAGCATGGGCATGGCAGTATTGGTGACAGAGGACGCGTCACCTGCCAGATGCCCTACGGTGAGGAGATGGCTCTGTTGGGAGCCTTGCCCTGGGGAGTCCGGGCTTTCGCAGAGGTCTCCATCAAAGCATGGTGGTGTGTCATCCCTCTGGGCCTGGTGCCAGCTCCCCAGGTCTCAGCAAAGCCTTTTGATACCTACTCAAGATAATCAGACGTTTAGGAGCCCTAATCTCACCGAAAGGTTTCTCCCTCCCATTTTACCAGAGGGCTGAAGCTCAGGAGTGAAATGTCAGACGTGAGTGCAAAGCAATGCGAGGAGGTGTTGTAAAACAGGCTGGATTTTTGCTGTTGCATTTCCTTCATGTGTCCTCTGATGTATTGGTGTGGCTCAGGGGGCTTTTGTGGCCTCCCAGGCTCTGCCTTATTTCCTAAACACTTAACTACATTCTCTGGACCTGTTTGATAAGGTTGTTCTAACTTCCAAATGCTTCAGCCAAAAAATTTTCCTGAATAAATATAGGCTTTCCTTGGCAGTCTCTTGAGAAAAAAAAAAAAAAAAAATTATATTTTGATTCAGTGTTTTGACTTACTGCATTTTTAAGAGGATAATTTGGATTGGGATGAATTGGTGATGCAAAACGCCTGAGAATAAGCCCATGCGAATGCTGCAAAATGCTTCGTGCCTCAGAGGATGACAGTCCCTCCCAGTGACCCACAGACAGCAACGCATCTTCTCTCTGTGTAGGGCCGAATGACATTTGAAATGCAAGGCATGTATAGACAGCAGGACATTAATCTTGTACAGAGGATTTGCAAACACATCGCCACAATGAAGAGGAGGCATTGGGTCAACCAGGGAAAGAGGAAGACAGGACAGAGCCAGAGCAGAATAACACCTCCCTCTTCCATCTGAGACTCCTCTGCAGAGATGCTGACGTTAATCCAACACAAGCATGAACAGGACAGTGCTGGGCAGCCCAAAATGAGCTTTTCTGTGGCCTGACCAACAACATTTCATCACTTGTCATCTACCCCAGTGTGAGGGCTCCCGCTGCGGCACTGGCACAGCAGCCACGGTGGTAGCCACAGCAGGGAAATGTTAATGAAAATCACCTGTCATAGGCAGGGCAGGACTCAAGGTAGATAGATGAGGGCACTGCAAGAGGGATCGCACTTCCAAGTGCAGGAGCTGCCAGGTGAAACATTGGCAAGAAGCCTTATTTTCACTGCAAGGCTCTTGTCCTCGCAGCCCACACCAGAATGGAGGTAACAGGGCTTCCCTGCAGAAGGGTTTGGTGGTGGTGGGTCTAGGCATGGACACTGCTGTTTCCCAGCTGAAGGTCTGGGAAAGGCTGCATCCTTATGCATCCTTACACAATGGCATGGCTCATGAAAGGACATGAAAGATTTGGCTTCCAGTTCTCTGCGTTCTTCATCCCCCCCTGTGCAATAAATTTGTCACTTTGGTGGAAATGTAAATGTAGCCATGGGGTGTGCTGAGATCTCCTACGTAAGAGACGATGCCAGCAAGAGGCCTCGGTTTTCAGCTGTAAAGGGAATGGTGGAGACCTCAGAGACAGAACTATGCACCACAGCCCATGGCTTTCCTTGGTCATTGTGTGGTGGGATGGCTTCCTCCATTAGTGGTGAATGGACCTGAGTCCAAGGTGACTGAGCTCTTTTGCAACACTGAACCCTCCCTGAAGGTGTGTCAAGACCTTGTGTGCATCGTCCAGTGGTACTCAGACACCCTTTATTCAGCAAAATTGAGGTGGTTTTTCATACCTGTGGGGCCATACCTGCCTTCCTCCCACCGGATCCGGACCTCGGTGTTGCATGGTGTCTTTCAGCAGCAGAGAGGTCCTGCAGCCTCTGCAGCCCATGTGTGTTTCTGGGTGGACCCTGCTGGCTCTGCAGCCTCCCAGACTGAGGTGCAAAAGGCCAAGGGGACCCTGCCCCAAATCCCCATGTACTTTTTCCAGCACAGTTCTTGTGGTTGGAACCATAAAGACAAAGCCTTGTCAGCTCCAACACAAAAGTCTCATTAGGATGCTAATGCCTGAGCAGATCTTATCCATAGGGAAAGTGCTCCTCACCTCCCAGGCTGCACCATCTGCATCCGAAGGCTCCCAGGCTCCTCACCCAGAAGTGTCTGTGTTTTCATTGCCACCTTGCAATAGCTTTGGGGGGAAAGTTAATAAAGAGGCTTTTTTATTTTTTTGCCTTCGTCCTTTTGTTCTGACAAGCAGTTGTACTTTCCTGAACTCGAAGGGGCTTTACAGGTAAAATGAGAATTTCCTTAGGAAGTGTCATCTTTGGTAGAAATGTTTTAGTGCTTTTGAAAACAACAAGCTTAAAAACACAGGGTTTTTCCCTTCTCTTTCCTCCCTGCTTTCTTCCAGAAACAGGTGGGCAGGAGGGGGAGGAAGATGGAACATTTTCTGTTCTAATTTTCTCCCAAAAAAAAAGAGAGAAAAAATTAACACTTTGCCAAGAAAAATGCTATTTATTTTTTTTTTATTTTGTTCAGATTTTTTCCATGGAAGAACACCATCTTTTTTAAACCAGCTTCAGTTGCTGTTATTCTATAATTATACCCCAAAGTCTGGGAACTAGGGCAGAGGAGGCAGCAAGCAGAGAGCACGCTACAGTGCAGACAACGCATGTAATGAGCGCGTTGCAGGATTTTGCAACTGTCCTGTCTCAGCCATATGGTACATGGGGCTTGTTCCAGGGTAGCGCTGTTTTCAAGCATCAAGTTTTCTGCTATTTTGCTGAAAGATGTAAAGAAAGGGGGGGGAAAAAAAAAATCATACAGCTGCCATTAGGATGAACTATCTAATTAGACTGTGCAAAAACGCTTGCCTCCTGAAGGGAGAATGAATTAGATGACCTGCGGCGGAGGGTGATTCATTTATGCTTTGCTCTTGCATTTCCCCTCTCGTGACATGAATCATTTGGCCACCAGCATGTGCAGGGAGGAGGGCAGAGCTCTTCCACCAGCCCATGGGACCGGTTTGCAGGACTTGGACATAAAGCTCCGTAAGCAACCAGCCAGGTTCACTCTCCTTTAGCAAGCAAGATGTTCATGTGAGCTTCACCTCTCATGGAGGTTTCCCATGGCTTTTTGCCCTGTGGAGGGAGTATCGCACATCTCATGAGGCACCACCTCTGATTGAAACGTCTCCAGAGCATTTTGCGTCTCTCACCCAGGAGGTTTCTCTGCTGGTTGCTGGTACCTCTGGGCTTGTGCTGCAGGTGCAGAGATGGAGTCTAACTCCTCTCCCTGCCCACCCATGCTCACAAAGCTGGTAGCAATTAAATATCTTTGAGGACTCGTAGCCAAATGGCCAAAATTGCCCTATGGGTTTTGAAGTTTTTGGAAAAGTCAGGACTAAGATGTGCACAGACAGACACTACAGTAACAAAAGCCTCATTCTCCCAGGGAACCAGGCTAAAACACTTCCTAATGATGGAAGGAAACCTCCACAGATGTCTTGGAGATAGCTTTAATGCAGGGTTACTGTGACACGACTTCCCAGGGTAGAAATTACAAGCCAAATTGTCATTGGTGCTGCCACCGTGTAAGGTTGGAGGTAGGAGCAGAGGGGTGCCCTGGGCTCTTTGCAGCATTCAGCCCTTTCCCCGGAGCTGTGGGTGTGTGACCAGGCAGAAGAGGTGGTTGAAATGTCCAGGTCATTCCTCCAAATGCAGACAGTCTCTGGACCATAGGTTTTGAGTCAGAGGAAAAAACCCAACCTGCTTCGTCGCCAAGGCTGGGGTGAGCTTCAACCACCCCTGCAAACATGTCTGCATGGAAATGGGTGCTCTAACCCTGCATGAATCACATCAGGTGTAATGGGGACATTTTATCTCCTTCGGAGTGAGAAAATTAATTGCTCACTGGAGGAGGGTACAGTTTAAAAGGGAAAGTCAAGGTCCTTTGCTGTCTGTTGAGTCTGAATCTCTCTCGTACCATTTCAAACCAGGAATCTGGTAAGGATGGGTGGGAGGGGAGTGACTCTGCTCATGTGGTCGACTTGGGCAGAAAATCTTAGCATCACCTTTTAGGATACTCAAGCCACGACAGAAACAACAAAGGTCAGTGCCTTAGAAATCTTCATCTGCCCTTTCTCCTTCCTGCTGTGGAAGTGCAAACCTGCAATCATTGGCTTGACCAGGCCACGCTGGGAGTCCTGCTCAAACTTGTCTCAGCTCCTCTCCTTTTGCTGAAAAAATTTCTCTGTTTGCAAATGTTGCTGTTTCTGAGAAGAACTTGTTCTGCTGGTGTACAGTGCATGCAGCTTGGGCCATCATGTTAAAACCAAGCTGGTCTTCTACCAAGACTCTCCTCACAGCCTTGACCAGCTGCCTTTATATCACAGGAAAAAAAAACAACCAAAAACTTAGGAAGGACACGGGGATGCGTTTGATAGCAAAGACACAGTCTGTCAGGGAAGAAATTTGAAATATCTCACCACCAGAGATAGACAAAAACCACTGTTGTGTCTTTTGTGAACTTTCCTTTGTTGCTGAAAAAATGTCTATGGCAGACAAAATGACGAATTTCTGAAATATCCATCTGGCTGTTTCTACATCTTCTAATTCAAACTTCCGAATGGACTGCCCTAAGTCAGAAAGGGCAAAATTCCCTGGTCTTTAAGGGAATTTGTCCTCTTCCCTTTCATCTCTGGGAAAACTGCCGGACAGCTGGGCAAAACAGGGTTGTTTGTCCGCATTCCCACTGAAGCTCCTCCAGTTTGCATAAGAGATTTTAATATCTGTGGGAGCGTGGACACCGGGCTGGACACCCATATGAAGGGTACCCAACTGCTGGGCTCCATTTCACTGGCCAGAGGTACATTTTGGGGCTACAGAAGGGTAAGTGCTTCCCTCACCGTGGCAATGAGTCCAGCTGAGAGGCTGAAGCTTTGAGGTCACTAACAGCAGTTCCTAGGTACATCTTAAAGAAATTTCTTATTCGTTAAGAGCCTTCCTGATTACATACTGATATTTCCATTTCTGTTGTAAAAGAAATGTGAGTTCAGCCCCAGGGTACAAGGAATGAGAGTGGACTTCAGGCTTTGACCTGCAGGCAATGGTGGCACCAGGTGAGTGATGGGGACGATAACCTGGGGAGGCAGACAGCATTTGGCATGAAACAAACCCCCCCATATCTGCCTACCTCCAACCTGCCTGGCTCAAACCAGACAGCAGTTAAGTGCTCCAGATGGGGCCCTGCTAGCGTAACGGGCTCAGCTCGGCCAGCTTCAGCCTGCCCCTTTCTTCTAACTCAACCAACCTTACCAAACAGCCATCATTTCCTTTGAACATCAAAGGTCTTCATTAAAACCTGTCAACCGTGGGGCTGCGCTTCCCCGTCAGGCGTCGATGTATAACAACGAGCACCGGGGGATCCCCAGCCTGCGGTGGGAGATCAGCCTGGTTTTGGCAGCGGAGGGGGGGGGGATGACGGACTATTCATGTCATGCCGCTTCCAATTTAGGATGTGCTCTTGGAGTCAGTGAGGTGGAAGGGGAGCTCGTACCAAGCCTGCGAGGCAGGTGCTGCAGCTGCAGGACCCCTGCGCTGGCAAAAGGGAGCTGCTGGGTGAAACAGCCCCCATGTGTGAAAAGGCAGCCTTTCCCCCCCAGCCTGGTGGCATGTCCCCAGATGGGGAAGGGGTCTCCAGCTTTTGTCAGATCTGCTTAGATCAGTCATGTCTCATTGGGTCCTCTGATGGATGGAAACAGGCATGACCCATCGCAACAGCTCCCCATCAGCCTGGGGGTGCATCTGCAGAGGTTTTGTTTCAGGAGGTCACGTGCTGAGGTCTCTCCTGCACTGAGATGCAGGAGGTTTGTCTTCCTCTCAGGAGGGCTCCCCAGATAATGTAGGACATTTCCCAGGCAGCTGGTTGCCACAGCAGCTTGCACAGAGCACTGGGTGAAGGAACAGTGGCAGCACCATCCCTCCCCCTCCTTGCCTGTGTTTCAGGACCACCTGCAAACACCATGATAGGTGCTATCATGGAGCTTCATTCTCTGCATGTTTGTTTATGCAGGAAGAAAGGTGGACAAGGGCTGAAAACCTCTCCTGGAACTGCTGGAGGCACTGTGAAGATCCAGCCTAGGGTGTTTGCAGCACTGGTGGGCAGCTCAAGACATGTCTACTGAAAACTCCACAGCAGTTTTCCCTCTTTCAGCTGGTGTCTACAAACAGCATGTGGCATGATGGACCTCTCCAGGTCCCAATCACAAGGTTGATTCCTGTAGAAGTTGCTATTTCCAGGACCGTGGCAGGGGTGGTTGCCACTGGCTGTGAGCGCGGAGAAGGTCTTGAGCAGTTTAAGGACAGTCCCTACACAGGGACGTATCACCTGCTTGGCAGCAGGTTCTGCTGGTATGGGGACAGCTGGGGATGGGATCTGAATATCTGGATTGTGGTACTCTGAGATGAATCCAAAGATGGGTTTTCCCGCTTCTATGTTCAATGAAGAAAGATGCACTCTTCATGTAACATGTTGCCTCCATGCACGCACACTCTTTGCAACAGGTCTGCAGTGCCAGATGCTGATTTAGACACATGTGCAGGAGAATCCTGCCCTTAATGCAGGTCTCTTTTTTTCTCCCTTGCTGGAGGAAACACTTTTGACTATGAGGCAAGTAATGTACCATGTTACAGCCACAATAATATTTAATGGTTGTGTCCTGTGGCTGAGGTTAATGACTAGTTAGGGAAGCTTTTACACTGAGGAATAAAAAATATAAAATAAAGCTGACGAGGAGCAGGAAAGAGGGTAATGACTGTTGCTGGTAGTTGTGGACCAAGACCCTCAGTCCCAAGGAGGTGGATGTTGTAAAAGCCAACCCAACCGGCTCTTTTTGGGGCATTGACTCTGCTAAATCTCTGGGAGGGTGAACAAGACCTTGCAGCTGCGTGCTAGGAGCCTGATGTGGATGGGTGAGCATCTTCTCCTGCAGATAGCCCTGGATGTATTTCTTTGGTATCCAATGGGCACACACAGGGCTCTTGCACCCACACTTTGAGCCTGAGCTGAGGCCAAGCCAACCCAAACACCACACAGTGATGGTAACCCAGCCACCCTTGGTAGGATGTGCCCCCCCTGCATCTTCAGCAAAGCTCTGTGAGCTCAGGTCTCCTTGTGAGTGGCCACGCAAGCTTAGTTGAAATGTTCCTCTGTGTCTGTGATCACCAATGCCAGCCCCCACAAACAGACCCTCTTTGCTCAGGCAGCTGGCTCCAGACCAGCCCTGGACCGGGCTGTTTTTGTAAAGCCTCATCCTTTCTGCAGGCCCCTTTCCCAGACAAACTGTCAGCGTTTTGTAACTGGACTCCATTTGTCTTTCTGTTGGTTGCATGCTTGTCTTCTTCCGCTCCCTTTTTTTCCAGTTGTTACTGAAGTCGCCCCTCCCGTTTCTTTTTAATGATTTGCTGCATAAAAAAGGGCCCCGCTGTGCCGATAATAGTAATAAATGAGAGTCAAGGGAGATGCAGGGCTGGTCTGTGAACCCAGGTCTCTCCTTTCCCAAGCTCGGAGCTGTGCTCGGTGTACCAGCTGTGGGGCACCACTGCTGCCAGATGTGACAACCCCTTCATCACTGCCTGCTCAGCCATGGCAGGCACAGACTTGGTCCCCAGAGTGGGAGGGAAGGGCTGGGAAAGGGAGAAGCCACCTCTGATCTTTTGTGAGCTGGCTGGCTGGGGAAAGCAGACGTGCAGACTGGATCCAGAGGCAGTCCAAGCCAAGGTGGGCATCCCCAGCTGTGCTGGGTACAGCGGTGGGCGTCATGGTGTTGGGAGTAGAGCTACTCCAGGTGTTGCAGGTTGTGCCTGCTAAGCTTGGAAGAGCTTTTAGGACCAACAATTGTCCCTTTAATTTTTGTTTATAGGAGAGATCTGGATATCCACCCCAAATATCTTCTCCACCATGGCTGACTGCCACTGCTATTCGAAGCCTGCTTGCTTGTCACTAGGAGGTACACCTCTAGACTCTGGTCATGTATCTGTTGACTCCTCCTGCTATGTGCGTTGCATATTTAGTAAGGTTTCAGTACAGAATCACAGAATCATAAGGGTTGGAAGGGACCCTCAGAGATCATCTGGTCCACCCCCCCTGCCAGAGTAGGTTCAACTACAGCAGGCTGGACAGGAACGCATCCAGGCAGGTTTTGAATGTCTCCAGAGAAGGAGACTCCACCATTTCTCTGGGCAGCCTGTTCCAGTGCTCTGGCACCCTCAAAGTAAAGAAGTTTTTCCTCATGTTGAGATGGAATTTCCTGTGTTCCAGCTTGTGTCCATTGCCCATTGTCCTGTAGCTGGGCACCACTAAAAAGAGTCTGGCCCCATCCTCTTGACACCCATCCTTTAGATATTGATAAACATTGATGAGATCCCCTCTCAGTCTTTTCTTCTCCATGCTAAACAGACCCAGGCCTCCCAGCCTTTCCTCATAGGAGAGTACCTTAGCTCTGAAAATCCCTCATTTCAGCCAAGGTAGGAGTGCATATGTCTCTTGGGGGTGAAAAGAGGGAGTCCAAAGCCTTTAGGATCCAAATGTTAGCAGTTGTGCCATGTCTTGCGTGTAATATAACCTGCAGGGCCAAACAGGAACATGAGCAGCCCCATCCAGTTTCTGCTGAAAACATCGTACCCCCATGAAAGATTTTGCTTCAAGGAATCAGTACTTTCCAAAGCACACTTGTGGGTGGGTGTCTGAGCTCCCACCCCAGCGACCAATTCACTCATGAAGACCCACAATGTGTTTGAGATGTCCCAGAGAGACCGCGCTGCCTGCAAGGAGACTCTGACCTGCCTGCAGCAGGTGGTGGAGGCCAGGTAGGGTATTTTGGGGCATCTCTATAGCAGCAGATGCTGTGGGAGGGTAGCACTGCCTGAACTCCTCCAGAGGTAAGGACTGCAAGTTTGATTGCCAATGTTTGTCCCTGGACCCTGCATCAAGGCAGCCGGAGCGGAGCAGAGGTTTGTGTCTCCAGCACAGAAGGGGGAAGCAAGACCCAGCAGAAGGAGGAGATGAGGCTTGTTCCCCTGTGAAATGACTCAACTCTCAGGTGTACTTTGCCCAGCTTTTGGGGTTTCACAGACTGGGAGATAAAAGCCAAAAGACCCGGTACTCTGAAGGAGAAGGGTACCAAGGGTGGAAACTATGGTGGTTCTTGCTTTTCCTTCGCTGCTGGGTCCCTGAGCAAAAATGAAGCCTGAAGTACTTCAATCAGGATGTGGAAGTACTGGTGCTTTCTACAGAGCAGTTCTGGGGAGCAATGGGAGGCAGACCACATTCTGGAGAAGACTTCCTTGCTGCCCGGCCTCTCACAATGCGTCCCCTGTGAGACGGAGAAGGGTTAGGCATTGGGGCTGGTTGAGATCCTCCATTCATGGCACTCGTCTGGGCCGACCCCTTTGCACTGCTCCACAAAGCCCTGCTGAAGGCCAGGGATGAGCCTGACCCTGGCAAGATGCTAATACCTTGCAGGCACTGAGAAAGGAGGACAGGCTTTAAGTGTGTGGCCAGGTAACCAGTGCTCTGCACCCTCTCACAGAGGCTCTGAGTCAGCGTCCATCCCTGCCGAGGGTGCCCAGCTGACCACGTGTGACTCACCAGTCAAGTGCACACCAGTGGTGTCTTTGCCCAGTGGTGTCTTTGATGTTGTCCCACGAGGGCAACCACCCCAGGGTTAGCAGAACAAACAACATCAACCCTAAACGTGTGCTACGAACACCACTCCCTGCCTCAGCCTCTGAGCCTCTCCTGAAAGTCACCTTAAAGTTAAAACCTCTTTCTTCACGTCTAGCACCTCATCCATGAGTGCCAGAACCGAGCTGAATTAGCCCTTCTGCATCCAGACTATAGTCGAGATGCCTTGACATTTCCAGTGCAGTATTTATCTTAAGCTAAAGTACAAAACTTGGAGGAAAAAACGCCCAAAACTTTCAAAGCAAGACATACAGCCTCATCTGCTTTCTGTAAGGCTTTTGTGTGATGAGCCTCAAAGGGAGGAATTAGGGTCTAGATAAGGCTGCCTCGCTGGCATTCAGAGAGCAGAGCCATTTCATTACTGCTCCCTGCTTACAGTGGCTTCTTGACCCACTTTGGGATGTATTTATTGCTGCCGGTTGTAACTTGGACACGCATTGTGTAGTCTGCAGGATAAAAATAACTGCAGTGCCTATTTCTGTCAGAGTAGAGCGCACCAAACCTTTGTTTACCAGTTGCCTTTGCTTTAAATATAGCAGGAGGCTGAGTGCTCGAAAGCAGAGGGAAGCTGTGTGACGTTAAATCCACCCAGCTAATTTTAGATCGTTCTCTGCACAGCGCTGCCGGCGGAGAGGTAGATGGAGATGTGCGGGTCCACAAAGGTATCTCTTTGGAGGAAGAAGAGGCTGATCCAGCGCATGCTGTTCCTAAAGCTGTTGCCTCTGGCAGTCTCTGCCTGGACAAAGTGAGTGTCCCAAAGCTGCCGTTTGCCTTTAGGAATGACATTCAAAACCCAGCATTGTCCCCATCCCCTAGATGGGGTGGTGGGAGGGTGTGTTGCAGGGTACAGAGGTCCTTGTTTTGTCAGATGGGGTGGTTATAGTTCAGAGAGCAGTGGGAAGGGTGTGTTCCTCTCTTTTTTCAAACCCCAGCCCGTGGAGTCTTGAGATTTTGGAGGACTATCAGCTTGCCTGTTTTCAGTAATGCATATTTTGAGAAAATTCACAGGCTTGCGGTCTGTGGGAAAAGCTTGGAAATATGACTCTGAAGGTTTAGAAACCAGATGCAAAAGAAAGAATCAAATACAAATCTCAGTATGTTTCAGCCAACGCTTCCATGAAATCAAACCCCATGTGATGACGACCCCTGGCCTCATCCTCACGGTCTGGCTCACAGCAGGGATGACATCATAAGAAATAACTTTGCCCAGCGGTGGCAGAGAGCTGCTGGGACTCAGAAGAAATGGTTTCTGATGGGTGAACCCGCCAAGACATAACATATCCCTGCCTCAGTTTCCCCACCCGCAGAGTGGACGGACCGTTTCCTTCCCCAAAGGGTCGCACTGAGACTTCGAATGGGCTATAAAAGCCTTGACACAAGGGAAGCGTTTCCAGCTTCGGGCCTCATGTCCTGATCTGAGCATTTCTAATTCTGCAGTCTTTGCAGGTGCTAAGGTTGTCATCGTATTTTGATGAGGGGCTGTAGAAATACAAAACACTAGGACCCAGCAGCAATTAAATCCATTTTGTTAGGAAGGTGATTTATCTCTTGTCATTTCTAATGCCACTCACATGCATTTGCTATTATAAACCCTGCAGGGCTCCCGCCCAAGCCCCAGTGTGCCAGGACACCCCGGCTGATGCTGAGAGCTGCGTCCGACTGTGAGCTTGGTCTGACTGTGCCTGTCCCATCAGATGGTACCAGCAAGCTCTGGAGCACTGGTCGGCTTGTTCTCATCCGATCACGTCAATGCCAACCACTTGTTAAAGGGAAGCAGCTATTTTCAGTGTTTGCCACTCACGTATATAAAATATATTGAAATTAAAGCCAGGTGCTCAGCTAAGGTTAATCATCATAGGCTGGCTTGCTCCAATGGGGAGAGACTCATTTACCCCACTGGAGGATCCGGCCCATTTCCTGTAAAGTTTTCTATTTTAGGGGAGCTTTGATGCACTGGCCACATTTATTTATTTATTTATTCATAGCATGGCCATATTTACTTGAATCCAGGATAATCTCATGTCAGAAATAACTCTGCATGTTCTCAGAGTTGTTTCAGGGAAACAAATAAACTTTTAAAGCTGTTTCAACGAATCTTTTCAATTTGACGTGGTGTTGGCGTCACATCCAGTTCCTCTGCGGAACTCTTCGAGCTTAAAAAAATCCCCATTTAGAAAAACTGGTCTCAGGCTGGCGCTCACCCATGATATAGCAATCTTGGGTGAGACCATGGAGGCCTTTAACATGGCTTTTATTTTCTTTTTTTCATGCCAGTATCTTCCAGTTGGTGTGTGTGTGTGTATTTTTCGTTGTTTGATTTGCTTTTTTTTTGTGTTCTCCACCCACCCAGCTGAAGCTCAACGATCAGAGGTGCAAATATCCTGAAAACTCAATATCTCAATTTGGATTGAATCCTTTTATTTTCCCAGTTAAGCAAAGCTTTTGCGTACTGAAAGGCAAAACATCTCAGTCACAGTAATACATCCATCTGGGAGAAGTTACTCCCTGTTTCGCAGCACAAACAATGCTCCCCGAGCACCAGCTGCATCGCTCTTTGCTACCCTCAGTACACCATCGCCCCACAGGAATCAGGCAATTCAAGTAACTTCATCTTAGCAAGAAAATCAAAGAAGTCCCTCAGATTTCCAAAACCTGGCAGGACGGAGGAACAAAACCTGCCCGGCTTTTGGCTAAATATGGCTTTTGCAGGGCAGCATCAAGCAGTTGGCCATAATTCATCCCCGAGTGCTATCCATCGCATCCGCTGGCTGTTATTAATGAGGATGTGTGTGTGCAGCGGCAGCGGGGACGAGCTGGAAGGGACTCCCCCCTCTCCCCGTCTGTCTTGCAGCTGCCATCCCCTCCGTGCCGCTCCGCTGCCAGGGCCCCCCGCCCCGCTGCATCCCTCCTGCTCCCCCCCAGCACATCTGCGCCAGCACATCTTCTGACGGGCTCCCGCCGTGGGTTTTAAAGAGTCCCCACGCTTTGAACCGCTTGTTAAAGGTTTTCAAGCGATGGAGGGGACATCCTGGTGGGTCGGGTGGGAGCTGGGCAGCTACTGATGCAGCCAGGAAGCACAGAAAATGGACATGTGGAGTTTAGGACAGGTTGGAGGCATCCTGCTTGGTGAGGCTGAAGGACTCTGAGAACATGTTAGAAGCAGAATAAATCCTGCAGCAGCATATGTCAGCGACGCTGCACACACTCTTGCAAACGCTGAACACAAGGCAAAGCCGAGGGAAATGTCTCTTCAAGGGCAGATCTGTACCTCACAGTGCAGCCTGTCTCTGGAAAGCAGCATCTTTTCATAGAATCATAGAATGGTTCGAGTTGGAAAGGACCTTAAAGATCATCTAGTTCCAACCCCCCTGCCATGGACAGGGACACCTCCCACCAGACCAGGTTGCTCAAAGCCCCATCCAGCCTAGCCTTCTCTGCTCTCACTGTATGACAGCAGAGGGGATTTGTTTGGGGATGGCACCTGCAGGTGAAATGAGATGTTTTTAGCATCATTGGAATTGGTGGGGCAAGACTTTCTGTACATTTTGAGTGTTTAGAGGGGAATCCTTCTGCCTTTCTTCTTCAGTGCCAGGAGCAGGCACAAAAAGGCACTTCAGGGTGCTGCTGGTGCATTTGTGGGGTCTCTTCTTCTCAAAGAAGCATCACTAAACAGCCAGGTGAGCAAGGAGTGGTGCTGGGCTGCCACTGTCTGTGCTGCATCTGCTGAGAGCATTTCCCAAACAAAGCTGGTAGGTGAGACTGATGAAGAGCAGGGCAGGGACTGGGAATGCCTCCTGTCCTCCTTGCAGGGAGGAAGCCAACTGACACTGGGCTGAGTGAGGAATAAAACGAGCTTTTCCCTACCGAGACAAATTTAATGTAATAAAAATAAAGACTAAAAAGAAATATTACAGGCAGAACCCAAAGTAAATGACTTTGGAAAGGGTCTATTGGGACTGGCACTCTCTTCTGATCCACTTCAGTAAGATAAGAAGATTGTAGCTTGTGATGGGCCAAGGGTCAGCTTGGGAGTTAATGCAGATTTTGAAACAGAAGCCAGGAGTCCTACAAATTCAAATCCATCCACACTAGTCCCACATTGTGGCAGAGCAATTTACTGATGGATGCATCTTCAGCAAAATCTACTTGTTAATGAAACTACGTGGTTCATGGACAAAAACATCAATGAAGATGGGGAAATGGAAAGCTTTTCTGTCCTCCACAAAGACACCATAAAATTAAACCTCTTTGATTGCATGCCTGAATGGAAACCAGCAATTACTAAAGGGGTGCACTAGATGGGCCATCCATATCCCTCCCAACCCTATTTACTGCCATTCTAAAAAATGCAGTGAACAAAAGCTCCTGCTGTGGTGAAAAACCATTGCCCTTATCCCCTGAGTCTTTGCCACCATTGCGGCAGCGCTGCGAGCACCAGATACAAGGTCTGTCCTCAGGCACATGAGGACAGATACATGTATAACGGCTTCCAGCTAAGGCCGGTTGGCCCATGCGGGAGTCTTCCTGGTCCTTGGGTGAGTTTTGCACTCCTGCCCTGCCAATGAGGCTAAACTGGGCATGTGTGACTCTACCGATTGGGTAGACCTCCACAACCAGTCCCTTGGCATACAAGATCTGCTGGAGCAGCACCGGGTCCATGTATGGTGAACACATGTGCTGCACCGGTGCCAAGCTGATGTGGCTCCACCTCTCCCACAACACACTGCAAGTTTGGGAACATCCACAGGGCACAATGCTGAGCTGTGCAGGTATCTCCTTGCCGTGACCGCAGCGATAATGAGCCCTGGAGGGGCATCCTAAGGACTCTGTGATGCTCATGGGGCACATCAGGCCTGCACGTGGGTGGGATTCATCCTGCCCAGCTCGAACTGCCCACCACACTGGTGTCAAGGTTTCTTCACCCACATGTCAACAGATTTGTGTGCTACAAGGTCTTCCTGCTTCGCAAACACAGCCATGTACCTGCAGGGAATTTGAGTTTTCCCAAGGCTTTCCAGGCCCTTGTCTTGACTATTGCCAAGAGGCGAAAGCAACCCAAATGAAAAAGGCTTTCCTTTTTTTCCTAATAAACAATTAGATCTCCTGCCAGATTACCCTATGCCACATGAACTTGCAAAACAAATGCATTTGTGAAGCAGTTATACACAAGATGCGGCTGTGGGTGTTGCTGAGAGCTGTCACGCATCTGACCACTGCAGCCCAGGTACAGGCAAACCAGAGGGAAAAGATGGTTGCAATCTGTAGGAGCTGTTGAACAGAATTTGGGGAGCCGATGGACGAGTGCCAACTTCCATTCCGAGGAAATAATAGAAGTTTAATCTGAACTAGTGAGCATGCTCGCACTTTGGCAGAACAATGATATCTGTAAATGCCCAGCATCTGTAAATCTGCTGCTTTTGATGTCAAAGGATTTTCATGTGTTTTGCAAAGTAAAATATTGACTAAATTATGACCTATTGGAACCTCCTCTGATGACTGCTGGAGCGCTGGCAGGCAATAAAAAGGGTTGCTGAGCTTTTTTGCTCAAGTTGGATTCCAGCAGATATAAAAGAAGTGATTGAATTAATTGGCTATAGAACAAGGTTCAGAGGTTGTTTAGAGCAAGTTGTGCGATGGATTGCTATGTTAGGGCTTTTTTTTTGGTAATGCAGCCAATGCAGATAAACCTGTAATTTTCCACAAGTGTTTAAATGTTTCCCACACCAGGTTGACAGTACACTTAGCAGAAGTTCTGGCCTTTAACCTCATGCATGTCAGCCAAGGATTTCATATAACTTAACTTATTCAACCAGCTCTTTCTTGGTATTCCAGCTCTGACTGTGTCTGTCACAGCTATTCAGTGTCACATCTGAAAGGGTCTTAGAAGAGAGACCTTCCCAAACCTCAATATATGCAGCTTCTTCTGGGTTGAAGCACACAAGAGAGAAAGCAATACATTGACTTGCCCCCACAGCGCATGGGTGTTCCCAGTCCAAGTGGCAGCACTTCAGTAGGGTGCAAATGTCTACGTAATGGAAAGGCATGGGGGATTACTGAATTATCCTGACTGGCTCGGGAAGAAGAGCGCTGAAGGGCTAACTGTCCTCCCCGTTGGATGATGAAGTTTTCTTTGAAGGGCAGACTCAGCCCTTGGGTTGGGTCAGCTGGTGTTGCCCGCCCTGATTCAGCTGTCTGCAGGAGCGCTGGGGAGGAGTTTTCGGAAGAACATTTTTCATTCTGAAATGACCATTTTCAAAGTCAAAACTTTGGCTTCCAAGTCCCACTGACTTTGGGAAACAGGGTAGGAATCATAGCTGGAGGAAAATTTCCATCCCTTTCCATTCTTGAGATGCAATAACTGGGTCGGTGCTGAAAGCAGTCTCCTCTCCAGCTATAGGTGCAGGTGTCAGACCTCTTCTCTGTCTTGTTCAGAGCAGTGACTTGAATGTCAGCCTTCACTCGTCTCAGGAGAGTTTCCTTAGCATGTAACCGGCTGGGTGGTTCTGGGTTTTGCCAAAAATTTTAAAAGCCCATGGATTCCTTCTAGTGCTGGGTGGGAAATTCCTTCACATGTCTAAACCTTTGTCAGAAGAGGAAAAAACATCTCAAGCATCTGGGACAGGATTTTTTTATTATTATTATTTCAAGCCAAAATAATGTCTGGCATTACATTTAATGATGATTGACCAGAGAAGAAAATCAGTTGCTTACAGTGTAACGCAAAAAAATTCTAACAATGCATGAGAAATCCTGTAATAACAGACATACTTGAGAATTTGAGTGGCATGAAATGTGAAGTGTACTGTTACTTTAATTGTATTTTTATGCAGACGTACTCAATCCCTATTAGTGACAGAGTTGTGTTTGCATTTGGCCAGAGGCAAAGAATTACTAGTGGACAGTTTAATCAGGATGAAAGAAGGAAAATAAAATTAATGTAGCATGCGCTAGGCTCAGACATTTGTGTTGGAAGAATTTTCATATCTTTATTCTGTGAAGCTTGGTCCTGTTTATTTTAAAAACCTGAAAATGAGGGTTGAACGATTTCAGACTGGAGTTACAGTTGCCAGTCATTCGGTTCAAGGGTTGAGGTTAGTAAATGAATAATTCTAGTTTGCCTAAAAGCCTTTGTTGGTAGTCAGTGGTTAAAAATCAAGAGCTGAAGACATTGCTGCTTTACTCCTGTGTAAATCCACCCATCCGTTATTTATATAATTACTGCTTTGAAGCCAAATGCAGACGGGGATCCTGCTGGGCTGGATAGCCCATAAATACGTTTAAGTATTTAGTAAATGCTGTGAAATATCTCATACCCGCATAGGACAGAACAGAAAGGGGAATCAACTTGCCTGTGACCTGCCAGTGTGTGGCCAGTGCCTGATCTGGGAGAGGAGCCCCAAAATGGGGCTAACTGGACCAGAAGTTTGCAGCTGTATGATTGCAGCTGGGGTCACCGAGATGAGCCATACACCCTGAGGAAAATGATTTCTCCTGTCCTCTGACATATACCTGAGATGGATGTGTCAGGCGAGTTGCCCCATAGTGGTGTCTACTTCTCTGTGAAGAGAGAAGATGAAGACTATGAAGACAGGTGGGGTTGAAGGCTGAAAACTGCCTTCCGGGTTTTTGAAGTGGGTAGAAATGAATCCCACCGTGTCTCCTGACACCCCGGGCAATGGCTGCATTGTTGGACCAGCTCTTTCTGTGATACTCATCCACCCTGACCCCCAGTTGATACCAACTGCAGTGACATTGACAACACTGTCAGTGCAGTATTTTCTGCAAACACTAAATTGCCTCAAAGAGTCATAGCTAGAATAAAGGGAAAACTGTAGAAACTTATTCTGGCAAGTGGTAGAATTTGTGTTTATATTTCCATCAGCTCTGGCCTCCCTACAAGAATCCTGCCCTGACGTGATCAATCTGACAGGAGGAATTTTCTTTGCTTGGCCTCCATTTATTTTACCATTTAATGCTGAGTCTGTTTAGTCAGGAAGGACTTGCTTCCAGACTGCGCAGTCAATGAACGATTCATCTTGTCCAAGAGCAAATTAAGCAGAGTGAATAATTAAATGGAAGCGCTCGACCAATATTTCTCAGAGCTCTCTTAAACAATTCCCTGCAGTCTCCTTGCATCCTCCCCCATCCTCACCCCCAGACAGCTTCAACCCATCTATTCAGCAGCGTTATGTCCGGTGTCAAGCCCAGCCTGTGCTAACACTGGCCAAAGGTTATTGCCATCTGGGTGGTCAATGTGAAAGGGTTGGTGGTCTAGCTCCTGTTCCTACGGGAAAATCTAGACCACAAAAATCCCACTCCATTCAGCCAGTATTAATAAAACCGCCTTGCTGGGAATGAGATTGGGATTGATCGGGCAGAGTGTATAAACTTGCCAGAGGAGATGACTCTTCTGGGAGAGAGGCGAGCGCATGGCTTGGAAGTCTTTCATGTCTCTTCCTTGTGGCATTGCTGCCCTTTGGTGAGATGCAGAGTTGCCCCATCCAGCGCTGTCGGTCTGGCTGGCTTCCCTGCGTGAGGAGGGGAGGTTAAAAGGAAATGTTAAATGAGGATTTTAAGCCAACTCATTGCATCGGGAGGCTTCAGACAAGGATGTTCATGCTTCTTTGGGTGAGTGTGGGGATGAATGAGATGTGTTGTGCAGACTGGGAGGTGTGGAGGGTGTTGGTCTTATGTGGTAAGCACCGTTCACTGGGGACAGGCTGAGCATGAATGGAAGTCTGAGCCATCCCAGCGAAATTTCTTTAGGGGCTTAACAGGCTCAACAAGCAGCAGAAATTTCTGCAAGCATGAAGAGTTATGTCCCTCCTCGCCATTTCCTTTGAACCACTTGCCTTGGCAGTGCAGAGCTGTGAGGAGGCAGAGCAAAATGAGTTCATTAAAAAGTCCTCAGTGAAGAGACTCCCAACTCCAGTTACCCTGGAGGCACCAAAGTCAAAGAACCAACTGGGATCTGAGATGCAAAGAGCTGAAACCACCTGGGACCACCATGGAGGTCTAGGGTAGAACATGATGAGAAGTTTGCTGGGTGATCTTGAAGTTATCTTGAGAAACGAAGGGTACTCTGACAGTGATTGTTGATTTAGTTTGAGGAGGGTTTGGGAAAGTGATGACACCAGGTAAAAGATGAAAGAGAGGGGGACTTCTTCACTAGTAAACTGTTCATGCTGTTCTTCACTTGCTAGAGTTGGTTAGGAATCTTTCAGACAAATGTGTTTTCAGCAGAAAATGCTGATGTGTCAAAAAAACTCCACTTTTCATGGTTTTGAGCCAGTCTTGGAAATTATTTTAGGAAAAGGTAGGAGGATACTCAGGTTCCCATACCCCTGTCCAGGTTATCATTCACCAAAAGGTCAGTATCAAGGGATGTGGAAATGCCAGGATCAAGTCACTGTTTCAAACGGACACTTGAATACCAAATGGAGGACCTCTGGTAGACAGTTTAAGAGATAGAACCACTTCAGGACAGACAAACCCCCTGTTCATCATTTGTTCTGGACACACAGGCAGCGGGGACTTGAGCCCCGGCTTCTTGGAGCAGGGCAGAAGCACCCTACCACCACGCTGGTGCTTGACCAGGGTGATCACTTCCATCCTACCAGAAAAACTTCGTTAAGCTCAGGGCTTTGTCTCACTGAGGAACAGGGAACCTTTGAAAATCACAGAAAGTTTTAATGGGACTCAGAAACCTTTTCCCGCCAAGGTCTAATTTCCACCACTTTATAATAAGCACATCTGAGAGGAGAAGGAGGGGGAAAAATCTTGATTTTCCCATAACGCTGTTGCTGTCAGGCGATTTTTCACCACCATGGATGCCACTATGACACAATCCCTGGGCTGAAAGAGGCCCAACAGAGTGAACAATATCCCAGTTGGGAAGATAAGGAACTGCAGGACATTACCCAGAGAGATATAAATTGTAGTAATCTATTTGTTCTCTTGCCCATGGGGTCCTTGTAGTAAACAGGGAGTGCTGGGAAGCGGGTAAATTCTGACACATCATTTCTCATTGTTCCCAAGGGATGGTGAGCAATCCTAGTGCTGGCAACCAAGACAGGCAGTAAATGTTTCCTAGAATACAAACAGCGGGAGCTAGTACATAAAGGCTGCAAAATCACTGTCAAAATGTAATCAGCTGAAAAAAAGCAGAAGCAGAAACCAAGCCACAGCCGTGTAGCCACAGCTGTAATGCCCTAAAGAAGAGCGAGGGAAGAATATAACGAGCACCTGTGGGAAAGAGAAACTTGGCCCTTAACGGAGGTGCGGAACTTCTGTAATAGGAGCATATGCTGTGGCAGGCAGGGACAGAAAGGAGAGCTCTCCAGAGGTCTGTCACACAGCTTTGTATCTGATGCAAATCAGAGGTGTAACTCTGCTAATGACTCAGTTTATCGAGTCTGATAATGCTCTGGGCCCTCTCTTTGTGCCTTTTTTTAAGAACTCCTGCTTGCAGGTGAGGGTTAATCTTCCTGAAATGATATTAAGATGCAGGGATCTTAGACCTGGAATGGAGCCATATTCCAGCCTTGCTTCCAAGTTGTTGGACTTCTATGATTTCCGAGCACTGACAGCTTTTGATGAAAAGGCATGGTAAGCTGGCAGCCCTAGAGCTGGCCTCAGGGCTCGCCAAGCAAGGCGCACCATGGTCCCAGGCCTGGCTGAGATAACCACTGACATGCAGACATCCCACCTCAGTGCCAAGCAGCAACCCAAGCCAGCTTCCAAACGCGCATGGAGAGCTACACACCACCTAGACATCACCCTGAGTCAAACAGTCAGAGGGCTCAGCTCGGGAGGGCTTAATTCCTTCTGGACTTTTCACTCCTTGTCTCAAGTGGGAAGTAGTCTTTGACTTTGGACAACTTGTGGAGATAGCAGGATGCCGACAAGGGCATCGACAGCCCTGGACAGCATCCTCCAAATGGGCTAAAAAGCCAGCAGAGGCCCACTACGAGGACAGAAGTCCACCAGCCTGTGAGATTCAAGATGAATCTGGACAGAGTATGGAGGGATGAAAGTGAGAAGAAAGAGACCACCTTGAGATGTGAGCTTATACCCTCTCAGCCCAAGCCCATGCTGCTCAGCTGTTTTTCTGCCCTACTTCGCTTCTCCCTGGCCCTCCACCCTGTTGTTCTCCTTCCCTACCTGGACCATAGCCCTGAACAGGCATCTGCCAAGTGCAGCCTTCACCTTGATTGACTTTTGACTGAGCTTGAGATGGGGAAGCTTGCTCTCCTTCCCTCTGCTTGACTTTCTGCTTCCCTGTGGCAGTCAGCGGAGTCACGTTGTTCTGTGACCTTCTGAGGGACGAGCCAGGAAATATCTTCCTGGCTAAATAACGAATCTAAAAAATCAATTTGTGGAGAGGTTGGAAAGAAATGAGCATACAAATTAACCAGTGGATGAGTAATACATTTACATCTTGTGGATCCAGTTAACTTCAGAGCAGGCAAAATTTATGACCTACTGAACTCCAAATATGAGGCTTAAAGAAATTACTGGAAGGAGAATTATTGGGTTGGATACTAGACATCATTCCAACCTTCATTAACATTTTCATGTGCTCTTTAAAGTTTCTCCCTAGCAGTACCCATTTCCAAGGCTGGGAAAAAATCAACCACTGAGATCACTTGAAAAACACTTTGCCTCCTCCCTCTCATTTCCCCAAGTTACATTTTTATTTTCCACATAAACCTGATGGTCAGACAAATTACTTTAAAAGTGAGATTCTGATAATAGGAATCACGTTGTAAGCCAAATGCTGATGATCTGCACATACAATGTTAAGGAAAAAAAAACCTTGTGGGTGTATAAGCATGCATTTAGATAGATGGTTCTACATTTTGGGTGCGTTTATGACGCTTTATGACACTTGCTCTGCAGCTGTGCAGACATACAGCCCAGGCAGCCCTCTAGATTGGTTCAGCATGGTTATTAAGCTATTCCTAGTGATTCTGTGAATGGTGGGAAATTGCGTGAAGCTCTCAGGCCTCTAAGGTTTGGACTTGTTTAAGATTTCACAGACTGTTGACAAATTCCCGTGAATCATTTTTACCATCCTATCACTTGAGAATAGACACCTGTGAACACCAGCTCCATGGGTTACACAGTCTTGTGGTCCTCCGGGCTACAAGGAAGTGGCCAACCAAGCCCAACCAAGGGTCAGACACCTGGGCTTTCCACCTCTCTTTCTCCTGGGGTTGCTCTCTTCCAGGCAGTGAGGGACCAACTCCCTTTCTTAGCACCCTGTGGACAGTCCTAGTCTTTGAGATTCCCCAGGGAGAGAAGAAGTTGGGGGAGGGCACTTCTCTGCTTGCTTTCATCTGTGGCAAATTAGCTGCTCTCCTGATAATGGCTGTTCCTGTGCCAGGAACTGCAAAGTGGGTGAGGAAGCAGGTTGAGGCTTGCCCAGGTCTCCTGCTGGTTGTCCACACACCTGCATCTGAGCCTGAAGGCTCTTTCAAAGCCCCAGGTGATGCTGAGCCAGGGATAACTGTAAGTGGGATGGGCTTTAGCACACGTGACCTGATCTTGGCTTGACCCTTGTGAAGTACACTGTCAGACCATCAGCACACCAAGGCTTTTCCTCTCAAGAGACCTCTGGAGATGAAGTTTTTGTCATATTCTGGGATGGTCGGTTTGCAATGTGTCTTGTATATTTTGGAAATAAGCTCAGACTTGTGCTTGCCTGCCAGGGTGAAGGGTGCTTTTCTCCTCCAACTTCCATAATTTCCCTTCAGCTTTCCTGTGCAGGGTGGTGTCCTCCATAGCGGTGGTTTTCTCCACAGTGGTGCTGTCTAGAGTGCAGGGTAAGAGCAGTTGTTGTCCCCTAATCATCCAGATGGGAGGGCACATTGGTGGCCTGGGGAAAGGGATCTGCCACCTCCTGTATCCTCCCAGCAGGTGACCAGGGTGTGGATGAGGTGCACAGATGGACCTTGCGCTGAGGAGCAATCCTGGGCTGTGTGGTACTCCTTCTGACTACTTTTCATTTGTCCACAACAGCAGGGAAAATCATCAAAGGGAGAAGAAAAAGAGGTTTAAAAACAAAACCAAACAAAAATAAGTCCCAAGTTGCAAAATTTGTATCTGAACTTCCTGGAAGCTTTGAGGGTTTGGTGGGGTTTCATTATGCTGCTCCAGTAAAAGTGCCATATGTAAATCTACAACATGAAAGATCACGTTCCTTTGTGATCCAAATAGACAGGGACATATTACTGGTGATGGTCCAAGCAGCTGCACTAGGGTAAGGATGCTTATTAAAGAGGGGATTTTTGGATATACAGATCCATGTCTGACTATCAGCTTCAGCTCTCTTCAGTGATGGGATATTAGAATGCAAATTTGGAAGAAACACAAGAAAAAGAACCACTGGTTCCAACACAGGCCAGAAAGAGGTATCGCTGCATGCTGGACACAGTATGTGATAACACATGAGAATGAACAATTCTTTGGAAATCCCCTTTCCATAGAATTTTAAAGGAACTGAAAGCAAGAGGGTGAAAGCCTGACAGGTTTTTCCTCCTTCTGTGGAAGCTGTTGGTGCTGTGGTCTCAGAGCGGAGCTTAGCAGCGGGGTCCCCAGAGCAGTGTCTGGCTGTCTGAGAAGCCTTTCTGTGCTTGCTTTGGTAAAATGGAGACTGCTTCCCACCATGGCAGGATTTTGCATAGCCCTCTGCTCCTCTCTGTCAGCGCCCTGGGTTCAATGCACTTGTGGGCTTGGGAAGCTGAAGTCAATGCTCACCGAGCAAGTACACAGTACATATGTGAACTTAGAGACGTGAAACGCCATTCTGTAAGAAACAATGATGTCCCACTCTGAAAAAGCCACAAAGACACGGTAGATGTCTTTGGGGACAAGCTGCAAAGTCCTCTTGCAAATGCACTTCAGCCATAACATTGTTCCTTCTCATCTAACTGACAGTGAGAGACAGTGGGAACCCATCTGCTCAGGTACAGACCTTGCTGGGGCAGCAAGCACAGATTTCCTAGCAAGGAAACCCGCCTGAGCTTTGTTTCTGGTGTGTTGCAAAGAAGAGGATGGGACATCCATCAATTTCATAAACAGGATTGCTGCATGGAGTGTATTTGTGTGGCCAGATCCTATACACAGGATTACAGCTCAGCCAAGGAATTTCTTTCCTGTTGTGTCTCTGGGCATTTAGACTGGGAGGTCTTTGCAGAAAAGAATGATCTTTCCATTTGTTTTCCATCAGTGCTGTGCCCAGCACTGTGGCACCAGGGCTGTCGGCAGCAGCCCTGCATGGTTCCTGGTGCTGTGAACAGCCAGAAGAGTCACTGCAGCCGGTGCTCGACTTCCCAAAGGCAGAGCCCACCCTGCTCTGCCAAGGTGACTTTGTCAGCTCCCTTACTGCACTTCGTATTTTAGCATCTACTTCTTTTAAAGGTGTCTGAAAAATGCAATTTTCCCCTGTTCTTCCTTTTCCCACCCCTTGAATTTAGCCTTTGCTGCAATCTTGTGCTTTGAACAGTAAGCTGCAATGTTACAGTAACTCAGGAGAGACTGTCAAGGACACATTGAGCTCTTGATTCCCAGTCAGTAAACCCCAGGACTGCATGTGCCAGTGAAAAGTGTCCCAGTAAGAGGCTGGGGACAGCTGTCGTCTTCCAAATCGAGGTGTTCTTGCTCTTCCTGTTTGTTCACCCACCCCTGGTTCCACCTGCATAAGTTCCCTTGCACCTGTGTCAGGCAAAGTGAAAAGCCCCTTTACCTGAGGTGTGAGCCCCCCCTGAAGCTGATCAGAAGGTACTCAGGTCCCTTGTGCTGGCAGAGATGTGGAGAAGAGGGATCAAAATCCAAGTGACAACACGTGCAACACAGCCTAACTATTTTCTATCAATTTTCTGTGTACATTTTCTGCTCCCACAATGCTGAGTTGTGGACATTTTTCTGTAGATTAAATGAGGGGGTATTTCTTTTCCCAAAATAATGGGAAATTTGAAGTAGAAAAACCACTTATTTTCCCGTATGAAACAGGGAACGAACTCTACTGAGCAGCCTACATTAACTCTTCCACCGTGTGGCCAGAAGCACCCCTCGCTTGTCCTTGAAGAAAGCTAAAGCTAGAGCAAAGCTCACAGCCTGTAACAGCCTCATTTATGATGCAACCACTAGAGGAAAGCAAAACCCCTGCTTGCATCGGGGTTGCATATATCATGTGCTGCTCTAGATGCCAGGCTGTGGGGTAGCTCAGCATTTTCTACCTGCTCAGCCCTGACCATTGCTATTCACGGCGTCATTCCTAACCTTGGCAAAAAATTAGCACTTTGTGGGACCCTGAGTTTTTGACGAGGGCTGCTGAGCTCCTGGGAGACTCTCAGGTTTGCAGCATCCGCAGGGAGTGCGAGGGACCACCTCATGGAGGATTTAGCTCTCAGAGTATGACACAAGGATGCTGGGGTGCAGACAAGGGAAGCTCAGTGCTGGTTTGTGCTGTTCCTGATAAAGCACACAAGGGTGGAAATCAGAAGTGATATATCTGTTTTTCTCGCGCTATCTGATACAGTCAGGAAAAATGGGCAAGTTTGTGGGCACAAGTCTTTCGGTGATGTCTCCTTCTACCGCCAAATGGTTGAATGAGATTTAATAACCCACTCACAATTTGTGTTTTGTAGTTTACAGCTCTGGTGAATAATAATGTATTTAAAGGATGCCTTCTCCCCACCCCGAGGATTCGTCATTTATAGATTTTGGGAGCACTTGCGATCTATTAAATTTAATAAACCTGCTCTTGAGAACGCTGTACAGACCCTCAGATAATAAGGGCAGACGACCAGACTCCTCTACACTTACATTTTCAATTAGATTGCACAACAGCCCTTCGTGCTGGCGATGAGGAATGGGAGCAGTCGCTCCATCACTCTCTTGTTAGATGGGACTTCTGGCACACAATCTGCCAGCATTTGTTGCCTATGAATTATGGTTTCTCTAGCATCTTAAATCCTTAAGCTTTTTGGAAGTTTTCTGGAGGCATTTTTCCTTCCTACTAATAAAATACTGTATCAGCACTCTCGTCTCTTGATCAGAGTGCTGAGAGGAAGGGAAGGAGGCCATGAGTCCTGGGTGGGACCAGGGCCTGTGGGACCAACCATGTGTGATGTCTCTCCTCAGTCCTGGCCTGCAAGTCTCCATGAAACATGAAAGATTCTCTCAGGAAGTCGAGGGAGGGGGGATTTAAAAGGTGTTATTGCAGAAGTGCTTTCTTGCACAGCACTAATTTAGTGTGACTGCTCTGTTTTTTAGGGAAATATCACCTGGGCTGGTGAAAAGCTTCCCTACAGACCTGCCCTGAGCGGGAGGAGATGACACAAGAGAGCCAGAGCAGTGGATGCCCGGAAAAGCTTGTAAACACTTTAAAGCCTTTTTGTGCTTTGCTTTTAAGTTTATTTGCCTGATGTAAACAAGATAACAAGACAGTAGCTTGGACAGAATTATTCACCCTTATATTTGCAGAAGCAGCACTGGAATCCTATGCTGGTGAGTGCTACGTAGGTACAGCTCTCAGTAGTCCTTGCAAAACTCCTGGCTTGAGCAGATAAGGTGGACACAAGTTGGGAAAATGGACAGGACAAGCAGGGAGATGGAGTCTTGAGGTGAGGATGGAACCGATTGTTAGCCTTATATTAAGGGCTAATTAGCAAGGACTGTAAAAATGGGCAGGCTTAAGTGATAGATTGTGATAGCTGTTGCTAGGAGGTGTGGGGAAGAGTGTTGTGGGAGCTGTATTTGAGGTTGTGACCATCTTCTGGCAAGGGAGAGGTGCCTGATGTCCCATGCTGTGAGCAGGTAAGGGGGGGGACAAGTAACACCAGAATAGAGAGGACAAGGGGAAATGAAGCCACAGTGCTCTTGTCTGTGCATGACGCTCTACAGGGGCAGCTCCTGGAAAAGAGAGCTGAATCTGTACGTTGTTTTTCCTTTCTTTTATCCCTCTGCTGTGCTGAGTCAGTGCCTTATTAGAGGAGCTCATCAGTGCAGTAAGAACTGAATTTTCAAATGAACATCCTCTCTCATTCCTGAAGGACTGGTGCAGTTTGCTTCTGTGCTGGGTCCTCTGCCACATCCCTCATTTTGGTTGCTTGTTTTCTAGAAGATCCTGCTGGGTTTGCTGGAGAGCAGGCTCACTTGCAGTGGGTCCAGCTGTGCATGTCAAGGACTTTGGCAGCTGCTGCATTTAGCTTGGCCACAAGATCATCAAGGCCACCTTTTTGCTCATGAGAGCTCACTTTATACGACAAAGCTTTGTAGACAGCATGGCAGATGAAGGCAGCTCACCACAGGTCCCACAGGGGAAGAGTTGAGGTCTTAAGTCATGACTGTTGGAACCACAATTTACTTTTTCATGCTTTAAAAAACCCTACTGTGTTCCCTGGTGGGGAATTTTCTGGTGGATGCCAAAAGAGGAGAAAGTGCGCACAGGGGAACTATTCTGAGTGCTATATTTGGTGCTGGTAGCCCCAGGAATGCTGGACAGCCAGCCAGGAGAGAAACCCCTCAGCCCTGAATTTCTTGGGGTCACCTGTGGTGTGGGTCTGGGCACTCGAGATCCAGTTAATATTAGCATAAGTCCTTGATTTACCAGCTCAGCAAGTCCTCAATTTACCCTCTTTTCTCCCCTCCTCCCATCCACCTCCTGCCCCATCTCAGCCTATCTAGGTCCAAACCTCCGAGAAGTGCCCAGTCAGGTTACCCATTGGCCGGTTTTACAGTGAGAAAGCAAAGTAATTGCTGACATATCTCCAATTCCACTTCCACCCATCCCTTCCCAGGGCCCCTGGTGACTGACCAACTTGTCCATGAGATAGGCGTGTCAGTACCAGGCTGGTCTTTGCAACACTGAAGGGACAGAGCATCTTCCACCTAGCCGGAGACACCGTAAGGCTGGAGCTGTGCCCTGGAGTACATCCAGGTAGCATCTCTCAGAGCTGTAGCTCAGGCACAAGCTGTGCCAGCCATGGAGCACAAGGTTTTTTTTTAATTCTTGCAGGGGGAAGACGTGTTGGAGGTAAAATCTTCCTTGCACTGATGCCGTCCGGGTGCCTGTGGCAATGAGGGCATGTGGTATTTGGTTAGGGAGCACCCTGATGTTCACTGCTGCACAGATGGAGCTGCGGAGCCTCTTCTGCTGTCAGTATTATCTGGAGGAGATGGGTCACCCAGCCTTGCCAGGCTCCTTGGGAAATTCCCAGGAAAGCTCCAGGCCTGAGAGCCTCCAGAAGCTGACGCATGTTTGGCAGCCCTGGAGGAGGAAAGCCTCCTGCCCCCTGGATGGCCCTGGCTGGGAATCCTGCTGGTGACTCAGTACTGTGGGATGGTGAGTGTTGCTCCAGTCTCCAGAGACTCCCTCCAGCAAAAACCCAGTGATGACAGGCTCAGGAGAGAGCTGCTGCAGGACGTGTAGGGTGGCAAGAGATCTGACAGCAAACCCTCCTGCCCAGGACCAGAACATCCTCCCCCATTTCCCTGCATCAAGGCCACTACTACCCAGGCTGAAAGTTTCCTAAAGCTGTCACAGACAGCAGGTCCGATAATTTGGCATTGTGATGGCCCCAACAAGGAACACAGGTCTTTGATAAGCTTCAGGCCAGGGCACTCTGCAGCCTGCCCTGACAGTGAGGGAAGTAGCTGTGTACTTTGGGGCCTAAGGAGAAGGGAAGGGCCATCAATCAGGAAGGCGATGGTCAGTTGGGAGCAATGCTTTGTCACTAAAAAAAGACCTAAAAAAACTTTATCTCTTTTGCTGGGTTCTGATCAATTACATCCACGCCTGTTTCAGAACCAGGTCTCAGGGTGACTTTGAACATGGGTGTCCACTTGGAAGGATATTTCAGGCACATTCAGAGGTGCTGAGCTTTGCAGCAGGATTTGACCACACATGTGCATGGAGTTGGAAGGTTTGGGAAGAAAACTGCTGCCAAGCCTCTCATGCATGTTCCTTAGGTAGCAAGCACAACAGCTTGAAGGCATTACCACATGGTTTTACTTGGCTGGTATTAAAATACACAAGGGAAGGGGTTTTTTTGCCTGAGAACATGCATGGGTTTTATGCAACTGTTGTGGCGACAGAAGAGCTGGGCTAGGAGGGGCCAGATGACATTGTTAAATGTCTAGTTACACTGATTCCAGAGGAGTGCATCCTCCGACACAGGCAGAGCGCAGCTCATTCATCCTAACACAGGCATCTGAAATACGGTGGATGAGTCATGTCTTCTCAAGTGTGAGCACTTTCTCCATTGACTACAAAGTGAGCTCAGAGTGACTGGCTTGGTGGTAGGAGCCAACACGTAGACAACTGAGAGGTGGGCCTCCTCCAGACTAACTGCAGCATAGCATGGAGGCAACCAAGATTATGTTTAACTGACCACCACGGGCATGGGCAGAGATCTGATATAGCAGTGTGGTATTGTGTGATCTGGGGAAAGTATAGCATGAAGGCAGATGTTTTGTGAGGAGCATTGTCCTGCTACTAGGTCCTGGAGGAGCTAACTCATCAGGGCATCTTTAGAGGCACTTGACTCCATTAGCATGACCTGGGAAACCTTCATGCACCTTCAGAAGTTGTCTTCTGCTCCTAGTTATCTGTATTCACGACTGAGACATAACTGACTATCTGGGTGCTGTGACCTAGGCAAAGTCCTAGCTCAAATACAGCACTGGTGGTTTAAATGTTCAGGGAGCGCTTATATGCTCAGGGCCTGCCAGCGTCTTAAAACCATCTCTCTGTTGTCTCGCACCTCAGCAACATTTGTGGGCGGTGTAAGCACTCGTCATCTTCTTCAGTGCAAAGTCATCCAGCCTCATTCAAATGAAGCTGTCTTGGGCCAAGCCCCTGTCTTTGCACCAAAGGGGACGAAGGGGCCTCATGCTTCCTTTGGGTATGGCTCCATGATGACCTATGGCTGATGGAAGATAGCGAAGGGCCCTTGACCCTCAGAGGCTGAGCCCATTGGGTGCAGATGTTGGTAGCCTGTGGGGAGAGTTGGATGAAGGTCCTGCCTCAAAGGCCCTTGGAAGGAGTGTGACAGGAAAACAAATGTTTGACCTTAGTACCCAGGAATTGCACAAGAAAAGTGGTGCCAGCCAACAGACGCTGCATCCTCAGGGAAGCTGGGATATCTGCATCCAGTTTGGAGTTGTTGCTTCCCTGGTCCATTAGTCATCAGCTGGAGGGACCCAGACCCAGTTCAGAGCACCCCATGTCCATCTCTCCATGCTCTGCGAGCCCGCAGAGCCCACACGGTGGCACTGCGACCCAGCGTCCTGGATTGCCACTATTGCTCTCCATGGGGATGGGTTGTGACCGACAGCCGCTGGGTGCCGGGAGGTACAAATCTGGCAGCAGGCCTGATGTGGGAGAGCTTAGTCCTGTCTGCATGAGACTTGAGCCATGCTGGACAGCATGGCGGGGAACAGGACTACCACCTCTGCGATTCATCACGGTGCCAGCCTCTCCAAGGCTTGGCTTTGTCTCCACCAACGCTGCCAGCACGAGAATCACTTCTTCCTCATGCTGCAGGTGACACAATCATGTGCAGGGTTCAGCAGCTGATCAGGACGTGCCCAGTGCTCCTTTGCTGCTGCGGGGAGGTGGGGGTTGGTTTAAGGAGGATGAAGGCTCTGTCTCCTCCACTTAACAAAATGTCCAAGAGTTTCTGGATAGAAGTGAGGGTCTATGGGTGGCCCTGGCCCCTTCACCCTGAGCAGCTGTCACCAAACAACCCCGTCCTGCTTCTGTGTGTGTAACTTGGAGTCTGTGGCCAAACTCTTCAATCATGCATGTGCAGGAGCAATGAGCCCAAACCCAATGACCCTGTGAGCCACTGTGACAAAGCAGCGGCTGGCCCCGGCTTTCAGCCTCAGCCAGATGTCCTCACACATTATGTACGTGCCACCGGCTGATTTTTCAGATAAAGAACGCAGTGTGTCCAAAAAATGCTTCGTCCTGGAAGGAGTCAGCTACTTCATACCTGGGGCTGGCCATCCTCAGCCTGCACCCCCTTCCCTGGGGAGATGCCTGGTGGGGCTTCCCATCCTGCCCCACTGCTTGCTGAGAAGCAGATCCCTCATCCTTGTCTTGCTCTCAGTCGCTCTGATGTAGATGCCTGTAGCAACAAAGCAGCTCCCTGTGCCTGGGCTGTCTTCGGGAGGGGGTGACTAATACATCACCTGTAACCGAAGCTGGGGACCTTTTGTAACTTCTGCGGCAGATAGGACTACAGATCATTCCAGATGAATGGAGCCCTAAGTAGTTACAATTCATACGAATTAATCAAGCTGTTCTCTGCCGTGTACATCATTTAAATCACTAAAGCGGTGCTACTGGCATCACTTGGTGGCGGCCTATTTTCATGGCAGGGAGTCTGTTTATAGCAGAGCAGAGCCGTCCCCTCCACCCTCCCACCGCAGCGTGGGGTGGGGAGACGGATGCTCAGTCAAGGTGCTGTCCTGGCTCCTGCAATGTTCCTTCTCCTGCTGCCCCACTGTGTTCATCATGCAGAGCTGGGAATAAGCTCCTCATGGAAAGCATGCCGTTAGCAGTAAAGCCCAGGAGATGCAGCTAAACGGAGACGGAGCTGCATCCAAGGAAAAAGCCCAAAAAAAACAACCCCCCCCTCCCATCCAGTTGTCATAGGATATGCTATAAAGTGGGAGGTGGAAAGCATAAAGAGTGGAGTGCGCCTATGAGGGTTACTTCTAACTATGTCTTGAGAGGAAGGAAACTGTAGGGGAACAACGTCCACTGAAATGAAGAGGGCTACTGGGATGCTTGTGCACAGGGAGCTGAGGCAGCAAAACAAGGCAAAGATGAGCAGGACTTGTTCTGACCCAAATGCTCTTCCAGACCCTTCTTCTTTCCCAGGTTAAGTCAGCCCTGCTCCTAAGGGGGATGCTGCCTCTGCCAGGCATAGCCGTGGATCCTCCCCCAAACCCCACCCTGACCATCTCTTCAAACCCAGGTGAGCTGGAAGTCTCCCTGAGGCCAAGTTTTCAGGTAAGTTGTCCCACAAGGCTCAAGCTCTGGTTACAGTCCCAGAAAAGCAAAGAGGAGGAGGTCATGCCGCTCTCCTCCCTTCCCAGGCAGGGTCAGCCCATTTGCCTTGGGCTGACGCAGGTGAAGGTCACCCAGCCCGGGAAACCCAGGAGATGTTGTTAAAGATGCCCACACGATGCGATCCAGATCTCAGGTGTAAGGAGCTGTGCCCTTCAGCAGAGGGTGTAACAAATTGTTGAAGAAGTGATGACATTTTAATGCCTTCCAACTGCATGAGAACAAAAATATCTGGTTCTGCCTGATCTGCCTTGCTTGTGAGCTCTAAGTCCTTGGGAAGAGCACTGTATTAACATGGGTGAATTGTTTCTTGTCCCCAAGATATTGCTGGTGTCTTTGCTTAGCTCTGCACTGTGCAGAATAAAATGCCTTTAGATGTCAATGTGGGAGGCACTTCATAATCCCTTGAGAAAGATCTTATCCTGCAACCTAATGGCAGGATCAGAAGTGTTCCCAAGCATCAACCCGTTGATCCTGCAGTGGATGTTGCACAAGGTGCATCTATATGCAAGACCCAAGGTGTCCTTCAGGGTGACATGTGCTTTGCCACAAAAAGGCTTTAAATCTTTAATGGGAAAGTGCACTTTGTTCCTCTCTACGAACACAGTAAAAGGCTTTAAATAATAGCTGTTCATGTGGCCCTGAAAAAGGTTGCCATGTGTTTGAACTCTATAAATCTGGACATTTGCTGAATTGATTTTGCCAAGAAACATACTACAGCTGAAAAATGAGCTGGAGGGATAAGACAGTGGTTGCTTTCAGTTGCCATGCTGCTGTTGCTCTGCAGAGAGCTTTGTCCCTCATTTAAAAACCATATTAAAGCCCACTGTAGTAGTGGGAAGCTTTTGGGTGGCGTGAAGAATTTCTGGATGAAGCTAAAACACTCTCGCTATGTAGGAACAGGATAGGCATTAACCCAGTCACTGGGAGAGGAGAGGAGCCTAATCTGATGCCATCACACAGAACTGCAAATCCAGGTTGACTGCCGTGATTCATTCCCTCTCTGATTATGAGAGTAGAGATGTTTTTTTTTGTTGTTGGTTGTTTGTTTGTTTGTTTTTCTGATAAGCTGGTGCAATTAAAATGCTCTTGTTTTGCCAGTAGCATTCACTTCTGCAATACTGGTTGTACCAGTATAGATTTATTCATGAACAAGTAAACTACCAAATTACCTTTTTTCTTTTTTCTTTTCTTTTTTTTTTTTTTTTTTAAATTAGGATATTCATGCACAAAAGGCATCAAGCTGGTAACTGGAAGAGTTTAAATTCATGCCTGCAGTATTAGAGATGCAACTTCCCAAGCAAATGAGCACTAAGACCCTTCCAGTGCATGGCTCTGTTTGCGAGCCAACGCTGAGCAGCTTCCCCATGCATCTCTGGAGCCAACAGGGTGTCTGTGCTCCTGGATGTCTATGTGTGGGCAATTTCGTTGAGCCCATAGGTGTCCATGTTTGATGAGCTGAATGGCTCCCAGGTTTCATTGACATCACTGACTAGATCTGCATTGACTACATTGTGAATCTTGCTTCCAGGTGGACATCTATGTGTGGGCACCCACATGTGACTGTCTTAACCTGGAAGTTGAATGACTCCCCAGTGTCCCCCATCAGTGCTTGCGAGTAGATACTCTCTGTCCTTCTCTAATTCTTCCTGACCCTAAGGTGATGCAGAGTGCATAACCCATGGACATCATCTGGAGGGGATTCCCTCAGTGCTAGAGACTCCAGAATTACCTGGATCTTGAGCTTCCTTCACTGTCACTCCTGTGCAAGAGGATGGATTTGGGCAAGAAACCAAAAGGTCTTAGAAGTTTTGTCTATACTATTAAATCAAATGTGCCTAGTAAAATCTACTAGCATGGAACATCCCATTTTCTTTTTATTAAACTCAGACAGCATTTGAAGCAAAGGGAGTTGCAAACTGCAACTGAGTTTTTCCAGGAATTGTTTGGGACAGTGCTTGTTGGTATGAGCATAAACCAGTCAGGGACTCTGCTAATGATCTAAAAGTACATCTCATCAAATTCCAGTAGCTGGGAAAATTTCCTGACACTGCTTAATTTACTAGTGCAGATGAAGCCAGAAATAGCAAGAACCCTATGTTTTCCTCCCCTCCTGCTTGGCTGGTAAAAGAGTTATGTCCTTCATTTAATATCTTTGGAGGAGATACTAGTTTTCTGGTTCCCTTCTTTTGTGTCTCTCACATGATGTGGTAGAATATTCACCTTTCATTTTTTATATCCTTGTTTCTGGGCATGGCTCCTTGATACAAATTTTCTGTGTAGTCAGACAAAGTGAAACTATCCTGAAAGAAGATTTTGAGAAACCTCCTTAGAAGAACCTGCCAACCAAAGCATGTAATCTGTGCAGAAAAGATGCAAGGTCACAGCCAGGTATCTTAATTTCTAACTCTTCCTTTTCAGTGTTACTTGAACACCTTGGCATGAGGGAAAGGGATATAATCAGATTTTTAGCTAGTTTTCAGGCCATGGTCCATTAGTTTTCTCAGAAACCTCCATCCTTGCCCCATGGAAAGGTATACTTCAGAAACCAAGCAGTGATGGACCAGGAAACTGAGAGCAAAGGTGGTGCAGGATCATCTGTTTCTCTTGAGTAAGCTTTTTCCACTAATGTTGAAAAAACCCTTTCATCCATTTTCCAGTGTTTCAGGCTGTCGAGCACTCCATGTCCAATGATAGATTCACAGCATGTGATCATTTTTTAAATGCTTTGTGGATGATTTTAGCAGCCAAAATGTGCCCATCGTTCCAGTAAAATAACCTTCTTCATTTCCAGCCAGAGCTTTTTATTTCTCTATAAATATTGACAGGAAGGGTGACTCAAAAGATAACTGTACCCAGGACTGTTTGCCGCAGTGTTATTGCTTTGGATCCCACTGTGGTCTGTCCTTACTGTCATGTTGTTGTTATGTTTGCAAAAAAAAAATGTGGTGAGCCAAGCACGTTTCTCACGTGTTATCGTATTATCTGTAAGCCAGGAGCTGATGCTACAGTAAGGAGTCTTCTGAGTTCGCTTTATCTGAATACGCTGGTTTTTTGACCTCAGAAAAATACAAATAAACTTGAGAGGAAAGGACAGTTTTGTTGTCAAAGCTGGAGCGTGCATCAGTTCCTCTCTTCTCCTTCCCGCACAGCATGTGGTGATCCCAGTCCTGTCTCCAGTGGGCATTGAGCCACCAGTAAAACGGAGCAGTTGCAACAGGAGATCCTGAAGGACCACCTGTAGGACAATCCGTGCTGGCAGAGAGGACGTGTTTGTTCAGATGCTTCCTTGAAAGTCTGAGTTGCAATTAATTGACACTTTCCAAATAAAAGGAGTTATCAGATAATTCCCATCCAGGTGCACTGTGGATGTGACAGCCACCACAGGATGACTCCAGAAATGAGAAAAGTACTTTTTCTGTGTAAGGACCATTTCTGCACAATGCTGGCTGGCGGAATGAAGATCATAGAATCACAGAATCATAGAATCATAGGGTTGGAAAGGACCTCTGGAGATCATCTAGTCCAACCCCCCTGCCAGAGCAGGGCCACCTAGAGCAGGTTGCACAGGAACGTGTCCAGGCGGGTTTTGAATGTCTCCAGAGATGAAGACTCAACCACCTCTCTGGGCAGCTTGTTCCAGTGCTCTGCCACCCTCAAAGTAAAGAAGTTCTTCCTCATGTTGAGATGGAACTTCCTATGCTCAAGTTTGTACCCATTACCTCTTGTCCTATTGCCGGGCACCATTGAAAAGAGCCTGGCCCCCTCCTCCTGACTCCCACCCTTTAAGTATTTGTACACATTAATAAGGTCACCCCTCAGCCGTCTCTTTTCCAGACTAAACAGACCCAATTCCATCAGCCTTTCAGATGGTTTCAATTTACATGGCCGCCACCTTCTCCTGCGGTTTTGGAGGAGAATTTAAATAGACTAATCTTCAAGAGAGAAAGGGCTGTACTCTCCCTTCCCCTCCCCCTCTTCCCACTCACATTTTTAGCTCTAAGTCTTCAGGCTGGGATAGGTGTCAGTTGCGTTTTGTGGCCAAACGGCTTCCCTCTTTCAAATGAGACAACTTTTGAAAACAAAGCACAACAGGAAAAAGTTGGTAAAACCAAATGCTATTTTCATGGGGGCTTTTTCAAGACCACCACTTCTGTGTTCGCTGCAGCTTTGACAAGACACAAATAATTTCTACTATAACAAAGGCTCAAGCTGTAGTTATGCAGAGTAGTCCTTTCTCTTTCTTGCCATGTTTTCTTATTTAGAAAAGGAAAAAGAGTGTGTGAGAGGCTGAAAATACTAATTTTTCAAGTGATCCTGTGCAAGATGTATTTGAATGCCAAACATGATGAGCTGTAGATTTTGAACTGATGAAATATTTAGTGGTACTTCGTGACATTGATTCAAAATCTTTTTAGGACTGGAAAAGATGGGTTGTTACAAGACCCTCACAGAGAAGAGGCGTCTGGTGCAGGCCCACTTTGTGTCAGTTTTTTAATGTATGGTAGAACTACAGCATTTTCTGCTAGAACATGCTCAGTCTTCATTTAAAGTCCCTGGGTGATGGAGAATCCACTGTATATTTAGGTATGTTGTTGCAATGGTTCATTACCTTTGCCATCAGAAGATGTGTACATCATTTCTAGCCTGAATTGGTTGAATTCATCTTACCTAAATTTAGGTGTTTACAGTGTAGATATCCACAGCTGAGCTAATCACCCGAGAGTCCCTTCAGATTCAAAGGAGAGAAAAAGGCACTTTGTGGCAGGATCCATCTTCCCTATTTTAGCTGTCTCCGTTGGGATGAGCGTAATCTCACCCTACAGTCTATCGGCTGCGTTAACTGGATGTCTATTGGCAGTGTAAGGTCCTGGAGTAACTAAACTGAGATGCAGTTGTCTACACTTAGATGAATGCTGCTTGACACATCTAACTAACAGCTGGCTGCTGTTAGCCCTTTCTCTACTGTTCACTTTCAGAAGTCTCAGCCCCCACATAGAAGGAGCAGTCGAGACTCAAGTCACTTTTTACTGTCTTGGATAAATTGAAGGGACTGAGCTTTCTAAGACTTTTCCAGACTTGTCATCACTGCAGCTTTTCCCTGAGCTCTTGCCAATTTAGAAACAGCATCCGTAAAGAGAAGATTCCCAGATTGGCCCTGCTAGTGTGCAGGTAGGGCAATGCTCTCTGTTGTAGACACTACCTGGATCTTTTCCCCTTTTTACGCACCCAGAGTTAATGTTTCGCTTCTGAGCATTGCTCTGTGCTCGGAACTTATATTGGCTCCACATCATTTGGGGAAGTTGTGATCACCTACAACCCTTTCAGAAAAACATCCCTGATCTGTCTGCACAGTGTATACTGGCCCTGCACTGAACGGGATTCTCCATGTGAGCCACAGTCAGCCACATGCCCTTTGTTGGTCTGTGTAATTATCTGGTACTCTATCCCTTTTTCATCTATTTATTTAATGTTGTCAGCACATGCTATCTGGAATGATTTGGTTTTAATTTTTTTTTTTTTGCATTCTTGCTGAAGTCACAAAGAGCATGGACCCAAGGACATGTCCTGTCTTCTGGAAGTACTCCCGGGTGATAAGAATTCCCCAGTTTAAATAAATTGCTGTCACGTATCATAAACTACTTCCCTAGTTTCATATGGGTTATGCTGCCTGCATGGATTTGGGTGCTATCATCACTTGTGACTGAATCATACAGCTTCTGGAGCCTGAGCATTTTATGGCAACAGCTACTCATGCCTTCCATCTTTGTGACTTCACTTTTGAACTCACAGATGATGCTTTCAAGATGCGTTTAATCCCATGCCTCGATGTTATTTGTGCCCCCAACTTTTACTTCCTTCCAGAAGAATAATGAAGAGGTGATTGGGTACAATCAACATGGCTTCACCAAGGGCAAATTGTGCCTGACAAACCTGGTGGCCTTCTATGAAAAGGTCACAACATCAATAGACAAGGGGAGAGCAACTGACATCATTTACCTGGACTTGAGCAAAGCCTTTGACACTGTCCCGCATGACATCCTGGTCTCCGAGCTGATAAAATATGGGTTTGATGGATGGAGAATGCAGTGGATAAAAAACTGGCTTGATGGCCGCACCCAAAGAGTGGCTCTCAATGGATCCATGTCCAAGTGGAGGCCAGTGACAAGTGGAGTCCCTCAAGGATCAGTACTGGGACCGGTCTTGTTTAACATCTTGGTCAGCGACATGGACAGTGGCACAGAGTGCAAGTTTGCTGACAACACCCAGCTGTGTGGGGCGGCTGACACGCTGGAGGGAAGGGATGCCATCCAGAGGGACCTTGACAGGCTGGAGAGGTGGGCCCATGTCAGCCTCACGAAGTTCAACAAGACCAAATGCAAGGTCCTCCATCTGGGCTGGGGCAATACCAAGCACCGATATAGTCTGGGCAGTGACTGGCTTGAGAGCAGCCCTGAAGAAAAGGATTTGGGGGTACTGGTGGATGAGAGGCTCAACATGAGCCGTCAGTGTGCACTTGCATCCCAGAAAGCTAATTGTATCCTGGGCTGCATCAAGAGAAGTGTGGCCAGCAGGTCGAGGGAGGTGATTCTCCCCCTCTACTCCACTCTCGTGAGACCCCGCCTGGAGGTCTACGTCCAGTTCTGGAGCCCCTACTACAAGAAAGATATGGACGTGCTGGAATGTGTCCAGAGAAGGGCCATGAGGATGATCAGAGGGTTGGAGCACCTCTCCTATGAGGACAGACTGAGAGAGTTGAGGTTATTCAGTCTGGAGAAAAGAAGGATCCGAGGAGACCTTATTGTGGCCTACCAGTATCTTAAGGGGGCCTACAAGAAAGCTGGGGAGGGACATTTTAGGATGTCGGGTAATGGTAGGACTAGAGGGAATGGATTAAAACTAGAGATGGGTCGTTTCAGAATGGACGTTAGGAAGAAGTTCTTTACAGTGAGGGTGGTGAGATACTGGAACAGGTTGCCCAGAGAGGTGGTGGATGCCCCATCCCTGGAAGTTTTTAAGGCCAGGCTGGATGGGGCTCTGAGCAACCTGATCTAGTGGGAGGTGTCTCTGCCCAGGGCAGTGGGGTTGGAACTAGATGATCTTTAAGGTCCCTTCCAACCCGACAATTCTATGATTCTATGATTCCTGGGTGCTCTCAACACTGCTACTTCTGTGATATTGTTGGGACCAGTTTGAGGGTGACTGACCTAGAGCTACTGCAGGGCCACGTACAGGTGCTGCAGAGGCTAAGGTTTGCTAGACTCCCTCATACCATTGATTTTGAACAAGCACGCAGCCCTCAGGGACAAAGGAAAATTACTGTATGAGTCCTATTCAGCAAAGTGCATAAGCCAAGGACTTTAAATCATAGGACTCTGCAGGAGAGTTCAGCGAGTGCAGGACTGAGTGTGGACAGGAATGGCAGGATTCATCTCACACAGCTTTAGTTGTCTCCAATAGTAGGTGTTAATGGCTGGGCTGCACTCAGAAAAAAATTATCTCTCTATGTGTATTTGAGTTGTATTTTCAGACCCCAAAAGTTAACTGTCAACATAGAAGCATTAGCATGTCTTTTTGTTGAGAAAAGAACATAACAGCAGTTGCAGGTCCATGTAGTCCTGTGTCTCTGGTAGTGACCAGGGGTGCCATTCTAAGAAAGAATGTGAAAATGGAGTAATCATGAATGGCAGTGTGTCCCCAGTAACCCCCACATGCAGCCCAGAGCCTTTCTGACCTGGATTCATTTCTAGGATCATAGTACAATGTGTGATATTTTGAAATTTATAAATTTCTCTCCCATGAACTTCTTGAATCTTTTCTTGCACCCCTAAAAAGGTCTAGCATCCACAGTGTCCTGTGACAAGGAGATCTGCAGCCCAACTCTGCGCAGGGTGAAGAACTTTCTCCTGCTTGTTTTGAACATATCTCCTGCTTCTTCCATTTGGTGCCCCCTAATTCATGTATTGGAAAAAAACATATCAGTTCCTACTTGCCTTCTTCCCTTTCATTTACATTTTTCTGCTTCTGGACAAGGTCTGAAAGCCAGGCAGAGGAGGACTTCATTGTGAAATGGATTTGACAACTCCACAACTTCTGCTAGCCTAGGATAGCCTTGGAGAGGTGACCAGCAGCAGAAGGATCAGTATACACCCTCCCCTGCCAACCACAACCTGCTCCCCTCGTGCAGACGTTTTCCCTGGAGTAGGTGTAATATCTAATCACACTTCCACCAGGCCAGGTTGTTTTGACAGAAGGACTTGTATGAAGCAAGCAGCAAAAGCCACGTGGTGAGAAAATTAAAAAATGCTTTTCATGGTCCCCACACTGAGTATCTGCTGTGCAACACGCACACACACACTCTCAACCACAGATCTTATCAGGCTGGACCATTTCCACTGAGAAGTGTCTTGCTGTTCTCCTCTATTAGCGATGCACACGCAGCAGTTTTGGAGTTTATAGACTACTTTATTTTGATAAGTAATCTCCAGATCTCTGCACTGCAAAAGGCCACGAATTCCTGACTTCTTAATAAGAAACACGGCTGCAAATGTCACTTTGCAAATGGAGCAGAAAGCTCCAGTGACTTTGGTGTGTTGTGCCAAACGGGGGAGCTGCAATGATACCAGCTCTGGAACAGTGGATGTCCTGCTGGCATCCAAGGTTATTGCCTCTCCAAGACCAAAAAAGAGAAATTCATCTGCTCTAACCTGGATGACTGCGGTGTCTCGTGACTCTCTGTATGCGAGTCATGACAAGTGACCAGTATGGTCAATGCTAAGAAATAGGTAGTGCAGTCACATTTAAGCCTACTGGAATCTCTTCCATCTGTAGGTACTCCTGCCTAGGCATTGTGGGCATTTGGGAATGGAGTTGGCGTTACAACATCCTAAAATCAAACAAAGAAATGTAGGGCTGGCAGCTGTAAAACTCCGTGCCTCAACTCCATTCTCAAAAATATTACTCTGCCTCCACTTCATGTGTCTCGTTTGTTAACATTTAAGGCCTAACAGAGATGAGAGATGGGCCTATTTCTGAAACAGCCTCCCCTCCGCTTTCTAAGGTCCCCAGCATATATCTCCCCTAGCAGCCAGACGCAGACGAAGTTCAGCGAAAGGACAAGCCCTTCAGCATCTGGGTTCTTCAAAGATTGGTTGGACAGGAGATGCTTGGCATGTAGGTCTAGCTCCCTGTGCCCGTGGGGGAAGATGAATGAGGATTTAAGCACAACTGCGTGTGGCTGCAGTCTCCGGCAGCCAGTCCCATGTGTCCTGGATGGAAATACCAACTGAACGTGTGGTCTCCCAAGCTGTAGCTCTTGTGGAAATCTCAAAATCACCAGGAAAGAAACAAAAAAGAAACATCCAACTAGCCTTATTTTTAAAGCAAGGCAAGATGATGACCTCCTGTCCTGTTTGATGCTGACTTCCCAGAGACTACTCCCTGCCCCCTCCACCATGCATCCCCCTTTGGGCTGTCAGATCAAACTAGATGATGCTTAGAGACAGGAGGGGAAGAAAAGAGAAACAAAGAATGAATTTCACCACCCAGCTTATGATACCCTCGCATGAGGGCTGGGCGTCGGTGTCAGATACTGTGCCGCTCCCGCAGAAACCCAGATGTAGTCCCAGATGGGAACAAAACTTCAACGATGGCACAAGCCCATCGCCTGTGAGTTGAATTTGAGCATGAGTGGAGAGCTGGCAGAGCCGGGGGGAGCGGGGAGTGGCAGATAATTTATGGGTAAGGTCTTCAAAAGAGCTCTGTTCCCATTCGGGACAATAGGAGCTACCGGGGGCTTCGCATGCTCTTGCCAATCTGGTCACGTAAGCACAAACTCCCTGATTTGGTTTATGAAGAATACCCTTCAGTCTGACACTGACCTCTAAAACAAATAGAGTATTGCAGCGCGCTGATGCCCCATTCATCACTGTGTGACAATGGGAGCCAGGGCCCGTGAGCGAACAGCGTTTCATTCAGCAGAGGACTGAATTGCTCTGAAACACTCATTGCAGTGCTGCCGGTACCAGCTCCGTGCTGCCCCACGGGCACGCTTCTGTGCCCGTCTGAGTTGAAACCCCCTGGGAGGCCTTGGGATGCCACAGCATCGTGGGGGAATCCTGTTTCACAGCCCGCGGTTGGGTTGAGCTGCAGGGTGGGACAGCCAGAGCGACCCAGGGAGAGCCAGGAGGTGGGAGGGATGAGGATGTCCAGGCCACCGGCTCGCCCAGAAGAAGTGTCCTACTTTGCAAGATGTCTCCTCGCTCTGGGCTGAGTCAAGGGGCAGTGCTGTCCCAGAGGGAAAAAGAAGCCTGAGGGGCTTGGGATATGGTCCCTCTCTGTGCACTGGTGGAGGAGACCAAGGTCAGTGAGTGTAATACAGGTACGGTGAAAGGTGGTGGAGAAGCAGGGAGGCAGGGATGGGAAGTGGTGGCATGAAGCCCAGCAGGCCATGCTGCGCTATTGCCAGAGGGGTAGGAATCTGGCAAAAGACCATAACAGGGGTGCTATTAACTCTCTTGCTAACTTTGGTGGCTTCTCTGTTACAGTCATCAGCTCCAGGATGACTTTTCTCCAGCTATTTCTGCTGCCTACAGCTCTCTGTTGCTGTTCCTCTGCATGAGGACAGAGGCTGGTGGCAGGAGAAAACCACCATATCAGACTTCAGAGGAAGGTTTAGGGACCATTTGATGGCCCCTGTAGGGAACCAGGCCAGAGGAAGGCCTTTTTCCCCCTCCCTAAGCCAGGCTGAGCTGAGCGCTAAAGCAGGAAGGTGCATATGCTCACTTAGGTTTGTTTTTTTTCATTCACATTCTCCATCAATGGTTAATTCCTCCTGAATGGGCCTTGGACTATCTGGTGATTGCGTTTGCTGGTCACGTACCTCGATCACAAAAGCAATCAGAGCTCTACATATGTTCCTCATAAGGACTTCTGCAAATGACCAAAGTGAATATACAGCGAGTCATTCCCATGTGCAGACATTAGCATGAAGTGTGCAATTACAGCGATTCCTTCAGCAAATCGGCCAGTGTATGTGCAGCTGTGTACGTTCACACTTTTAACAAGCCCAGTCTTTTCTAAGCAGGCATCAGGCCTGAGAGAAACGCTCCCACACATTTTCGGAGGGTGTTGTTTCAGGGACTAATTCTGCCAAGGACTCGCCTCTCCGCGAAAGTGGTCTTGCGCTGGTGCCTGAAAGATTGTAATGTGCAACATTATCTTTCAACAGACATCTGTGTTAACAACTGAAATGAAATGATGGCACATTAAAAAACTTTACAGCGCTGTTGCAAAACACTTGCCAAAAAAAACCACCCTGAGCTGCTGCTGTAGGTTACTCTGGATTACGCCTGAAAATAGCATATCCAACGTTACTTGGAAGCAGACACACGGTCGCTAGCGAATCTAATTATCTCCTGGAAAATAAAACACCAGTGCCTGTGTGAAAGGCTCAGAGGTAAGTGTAGGCATTGTCCCAGCATTTGGGGGAATAATGTGTGGATTTGTGATTTCTGTAGGTTGTGAAATCACAGTGCCCTTGCCAAGTGTGCAGTTGTCTGGTCGTGTTGAAGATCACCCACCTAACGCTGGCTTGGCCTGCGAGGGATCTCAAGTAAAGCAAGGGAGGGCAGCACTGTGAAAATTCATGTCTTGGTTTCCCAGCTCACTGCTTGGAGAGGGACAGTGTTACGAGGGTGATGTGACTCATCTGGTCAATCATGGTTGTCTCGGTACCTCTGATACTGGTAGGTGAAACCTGCATCTTCCTTCTCCTCTGAGTTGTCCCCAGGAGGTGTCCCTCTGTCTCCAGGACGGCAGAAGGAGGTTGGGCACCCAGCTCAGCTGGCTGGAGGGTAGGAGACAAGGCTACAGGACACCTGGGGGTATCCTGCTGGGTCAGCTACATAGATGGAGCAACAACACTGAGGCTGCTGAGGCAGTGCAGCAAAGCCTGGATGGTGAGCATTGAATTAGGGACCAAAGGCATGGCCTCTGTTCTGGAAAACTCTCTGAGATGCCCTGCAGAGGAGAAGGACTGTGTAAGACTGCTACTGTCTGGCTGGTCTGCTGGGAACCAGCACAACCTAGAGGTACGGGGTTTCAGTCTCCTCCGTGGAAGCCAAGAGGGCAATTTCTGCTTTAAAATCTGCTGCAATAAGAAGCAATATTCAGGGAGAGCCCAGAGTCTGCCTGACAGGGGTAAGAAGATATTATGCCATGCGTCTGGACCATCTTATAGACCTCACTGTTTGTGAGGCAGAACTTGAGACCCTTTGCCCAGGGCTCAGCAGGTGGGGGAATCTCACTGGCACGCAAAAATAACATGTTGAAAATATGGCGCTTTGATAGTAAGAACATCAGAACAGCCATGCTGAGTCAGACAAAGTCCCGTATCCTCTTCCCCACTGTGGCCATGAGTGGCTTGACTAGAGAAGGGTTTAAAGCTGGAATAACACATATATTTCTCTGAGTGCTCTCTAAAGCCCCAGCCACTTCTCTGAGAGGGATGTGGCTTCTTTGTATTTACTAACCTTCATGGGATTTCTCTTCCACAAATTTGTCTAGTGTCTCCTGGATCTACCTGGATGCTCATGTACATTTTTGGCATCTACCCCTTCTTATGGCAAGGATTACCACAGCTGGACTACCCATTGCAGGAAGACCCACCTCTGGTCTGTTCTGAACCTGAGTTCTCCTACGTTAATCTCCCCAAAGCTGCATGGCTGCCCCAAGAATCTCTCTGGAGAGGGAAGGGAACCAGGTGAATCAGGCCAAATGTGACTGTGCTGGAGAGCATCAGTGGTTAATCATGCAGCAGGCATGACTACAGGACTTCCAGAAGAGCTTCCAGAAGGAGATTCAGTCCAGTTGAGATTTGCACAGCCGTCTGGGGATAGCTGTTGGTTCAAGCAGGAACATAGGGTGATTCTTATGTCAACAGGTCAGGCAACAGAAACTGCAATTTAGGTGGGCATGTTCTGTAGGTTTATCATGTTCTGATATACCTATTGGTGTAGAGAGCCTGAGCTTGAATGAATACTCAGGCCTATGGGTATGCATACTGTGATGTGCCATTGTATAATAAACGTATGCAAAAATGCAAACATTTGCATGAGTTTCTGTTTCAGCAGTTTATGTGTGGGTCAGCTCTGGAGAAGCTGAAAGGAGACTGGGTGGATGTAGGCCACTGCTGAAGTGAGTATGAGGCATCCAGCACATATTCCAGCACATATTCCAGCACATTGTGGGCTCTTTGAACTGATAAGCCTGCAGGGCAGAATGTAATCTTGGAAACTGTGCAGTAAATGGTGGAAAAAAGTTGCTTAAAATAAGTAAGTTGTGACATTTGGAAAGCTCTAGAGTATGGGAACATCACAGAGGATGTTCCCACAAAGGATGGGAGAAGAGGACCAAGAGTTTACAGGAGACCTGTGATTTTTTTGAGCAGCAGCTGGAGACCAGAGAGGACATGCAGAGCACCTGAAAGGACACTGCCTGCCTGTACATGGGCAACTGAATCTGGCCACAGATATCACAGAAGACACAAGTGGAAATCAGCTCAGAGGTTATAACATCTGCATTAAGATGTCTACATACATGTGGAGAACTAGGGCAGAAGTTTCTAGTGCAATTTGAAATGCCTGATGGCATTCCACCTGAATGGGATGAGATGGATGCCTGCATCTGGAAGCTGAATCTCACCTCATGTCAGAGGAGTTCAGAGATGGCTTAGCTGACCAAAGGCAGGTATCTACCCTGGGGGGCCTGAACAGCACTCTAGCTTCTCAGCTATATTAACTGGCTCTTCCTCCACTACAAGGGAAATTTAGGTGCCAGATCACGTGAAGACAGATGTAGATGCTTAAATTCAACCGACGGCTATCTTCATCTCAGGGAATTGCTGTTGGTCTCAGCAGCATGAAGAACCCTGAGACAGACCTGCAGAGGTGGTCACAGCATGCAGAGGTGGGGCAATGCTGCACCAGGGAGGACACGATACCTGGGGGAAGGGATTTTCATAGTGGGGCTAGTGAACAGCATGTGCTGAACAGCTCACTCCCCTTACGGGCATATCCCAAAGAGTTACAGACACAAACCACAGAGAAGGTCCCTAACTCACTTCATCCCTTCAAAATCTCATGCAAGAACCACACATTTTCCAACCCCAGCCAACATGGTTTTTTTCTCAGGATTATTTATTCTCAGGACTTTTTTTCCCCAGGATTATTTCTTGAGGATTTTGTGATAAACTGTGCTAAGAATAACCCTAGTGGGAAAGATGTGGTTTGGCTGAGTGAGAAGGCAGCACACTGTCCTTCGAATCTTGGCTATCAACATCTGTGAGATTTATCTTCTGAGCACTTAATGTGTGAGAAGCTGCCGGTACGGTGAGCATGGCTTGGTAATGTGGCGGAGAACAATACTGTGTCTGTGGGGAATGTGCAGCATTTTGTGGTTTTGCAAAATTCAAAGTACTGTCAGAAGCTCTCTGACTTGAGCCTAGAAGTTGCTGCAATCTGAACTATCGACTGTGAGATTGCAAGTGCCGTGTTTGTTTGCTCTGTGCCATGTTCTGTGCTCATTCTTAGGGGACATTGTGTCCAGACCATCTCCGGCCTCTGGTCTATTCTGTATTAGCAGAGCCATGTCTTCAGACTTAATCCCTTGACCAAATTTCTCGAACCCTCCTATTTTTTTGGCTTCTGCACCAAAGGCTCGGTTTAACCTTTTGCAATAACGAAACACTCCCTGGGATAATGCCTGAAGTCCCTGCCTGGTTAGCAATTATTTAAATACTCTGTTATGAATAGGATCAAAGCCTTCTCTTATTGAAACACTTCATTCCCAATGCCAGAAGTTGTCACCGCATGACAAATGGATTGCCTGTTTTCTTCTCACAAGCGTGCTCTAACCAGACAGGGCTGGGCAGCCTGTGGGATGGGGAGCTTAATTAATAACAATATTTAATTTCTACAATGAAGCACTTAGGGGAGGATGAATATTGCAGCAGCTGCTGCGGTGCAGACGATGCGTCTGCCTCCGGTGGCCAGCCGAGAGTGGCTCGGCGCTCGTGAAGATGGGCTCCATCAGCAAAAACTCACAGCCGCGTGCACCGCGCGGTGCCGAAGCTCGAGAGCACGCCTCTCCGAGAGTTGCCTGAAATATTTCAGCCGGGCCGATTTTTTTTTTTTTTCTTTCTCAGTTACTGAGCAGCGTAAGTGTCGTCGTTCCTCCAGCTGATAGTAGCTATGGAAACCGTGACATCACTGCCGACATAGCGATACATAAAAATTCAAATGGCTGGGGACCGGTTGCTAGGAGAGCTCCGCTTGGGAAAGTCATCGGGCAGGCAGCCAAGGGACCGGAGTCTGCTGAACATGTTGTACTTCACCCTGGTGATTTTACCCTCCTCCCCCTATTTTCCCTTTCACATGCAAAGCATTTTTTTTTCTTTTTTTTTTTTTTTCCACTATATTCACCCTTAAATTATCTCAGAGGTTTCGACAATGGGCTAATGAGCTGGTGTAGTAGCTGCACGTTACCACAATACGTGCAAGGTCGGGAAAGAAAACCACAAACTGTACTTACCATCAAATAAAAGCCACTATCAGCCACCTTCGTAGCACCCGGATTATTATAAATGTGCATTTTGGATCACTTTTGGGCACTGATTTTCCACTAAGCTTTATGTATACACAAATTAGTGGAAAATCTCTGACCAAAAATCATCAGAAATGAAGGCAATCTGAACCAAGGACAAGGAGTAACCACTATAGTGGGTAAAACTTGGTATTGCAACCAGTCTGAATTTGGGAAGTGAAGTGTTTTCAGCAGTCTGCATCACACCTGGAGAAGCTAGTGCTTCTCATCTGTTGGTTTTGGACCACCGGTGGTCAAGGGAAACAAGTGAGGTAAGTTTTGTAGGACAAGGTGTTGTTTTTGATTAGACCAAAAATGATTTGATTAGACCAAAATAGTTAAAAAAATCCACCAATCGAGGAAATCTTTCCTCGGGCGCTGAGACAATTTGGTGAAGCATCTTGTTTGTTCCTTCCAGCATTGTTGGTTGGCCTAATGAAGGATCTTGCACACGGATATGGTCACATGCAGGTGCATGCAATTCCCCTGGACGTACCTGCAATAAATGCACAACTGATATGTCCATGCTTGTATACAATAGATTAAAGGTTCCAGGTTTAAATTTGTGTTTCCATGTACGTATAAATAGACGCATACATACATATTTATATTTTCTTTTCTCCCAGACTGAAATGTAAGTCACAGAGGAAGTTGTCCAAGTAGATTTTCACATGACCACCCAAGTACTAACAAATGACGAGATCTGAATAAAGGCAATATTCATACTGAATAGTTCTGGTAAATGACCAAACAGTGAACTGATGTTGGGGAGTTTTGCCTAGGAATTACTCATCAAAATTATTTGGTAGAGGGTTTTTTTTCCAGAAACTGGGTGTGCAAAATTCTTAGAGTTTAAACAGAAACTGAGAAGGAAACAGAAAATAAAAAAAAAAAAAAAAGCCATTGAATAACTTAGTATCAGAAGGTCATTGATTCTTGAGAAATGCATGGGCACTCAGGACATCCCAGGCACCCACATGAACCCAAACACAACCTGAAGATGGACATGAACATCAAAGGAAAATGAAATTATCTTTTTTTGTACGAACTGAGTTGGAACATATTAAACAGCTGGTATGTTCCACCCCAGACACAGCTGCAATTTAACTTATTCATGTTTATTAAATATACAGGATTATGTGCATTAGGTGCTGAGGTCTTTTTTACCAAAACAGAAGAAGTCTGAGTTAAGAAGAGATACTGTCGTGTGGAAGGACAACCACAAGTACAGCACACTGCTTAGTGTGTATTTCACTTTCTTGTGCTGATATCCCCTCCAAGGAGCCTTCCTTATACCATCTTGCTTGGTCTGCCTTGGAGCTCCATAGTTGACTGAACTGAGCTTTAGATCTCCTCTGAATTGGATACCTCACTCATATTAACACCTAAACCCAGATGTCTTCATTTGCTAAAAGCTGCTCCTCCAGGAAATGCACAACACCATTATGGCACTGGTTTACTAACACATTTCTGGATCAATATATCAGCTATTATGAAGGAACAGTAAACATAAACAGGACCAGATCCCTTAGGTTTGGAAAATGTCGTGTCAAAAGCTTCTTAAGCACTCAGCTGTAAAAATGGGCTTGTGGTGTCCAAGCTGGAAGCACTACCTGAAGACACTCCCAGCAGTCAAGCCCCCTGAGGGTGGTCGTGGGTCCTGGGCTCAGCTCAGGCACTGCAACATTCTGATTAATCGAGGTGGATCAGGTCCTGGAGCCATCTTGCTCTGTGTGCTCAAAGAAACTCTACTAGCTTTTCCTGCATAATGGTGGGTACGTGAACTTCATCTCCATGTCCCTAAGTTGAGTGGCGCTGAAGAACAAATGAAGGGCTTTATGTTCATTCCATCACTGATTCCGGGGTCAATCGGTGCCTCTAGCAAAAGTGTTCGAGTTGCAGGTACTCTGATACTCTTTCATCTGCACACTGTCACTTGAACTCATTTAATAAAAACTGATTAGTACAAATTCTCCATGAACTTTTCCATTCATTAAAAAGACACTACTTTTCTTGGTATTCCAACTATTCCACTAATTTCCTGTATACTTCGCACCATACTCCCAAAAGCTGAGTTGGATACTTAGTGATGAATCTGGAAAGATGCAGGAAACCCAGAGTTGTCGCTTGGTTTAAATAAACATTTTCTTGCACAAACCGTGGCAGCAGAAGCACTTGGTGATTTTCTTTTCTAAGGTCCTCTGCAGGGCCAAATTACTCAAAAAGTTGTTTTGAATTGCCTGCACTAAGAGGAAATCAATGACACCAAAAACCAGAACTAGTTAATCACCAGTGTGCTAACAGCATCTTTTCAGAAGATGTACTTGGTATGAGAAGTACTTGTGTAACTGAGGTCAGTGCTGTGAAACATGAAGGTTGCACCTCCCACCCTATCTTTGCTGGGGGTGTGTTGTCCTTTCGAGATCAGAGTCTGGCAGTTGTGGAAGAAGGGAACTTGGTCTAGATTGGCCATGGATATGCTGAGTGATGTGTTTGTTGGTAGTAGCCATTATTTTTGTATCGGGAGGAAGGTGAGATAGCCTTGGAGATCTGTGTTCTTCCAGTGCAGTCAGCAGAAGATTTGTCATCATCTTCCAGTGGTGTTAAGAAAAAAAAATAATAAAGCCCTGAGCGAGAGTGAAGATTTTCCACTGGACTTCGCAAACATCCCTCTGCTCAGTGTGGTGCTTGAGCATGGTCAGTCTAACAATGTTTTTTCTTTCTCTCACTTAGTATAATGATACAATGATAACTCTCTTCCATTTTGTCCAAAGGTGTGTGTATTTGTATGGGATCAAGATGTTATATTCCTAACTTACCTTTAGGGGATGCAAAATACTTTGGGCAAGGAGCTACATCTTTCACTGTCATTTTAGCATAATGAGCAAGGATTATTCTTTAGTCATCTTGATGGAAAACAACAGAAAGTTAACCAACAGACTCTCTTAATAAATATAACCGTGGCAGGATTTGAACTTGTCTCCCTTAAAATAAGGTAGGCATTTTACTATCCATTAGGATACAAGATCTTTGGCTACCTTCCATGGGAATTTAAAGGTGTTAAATTAGCTACAGGAGGGTTTCACTATTGTTCCCTAAATGCAATGGGAGCGGTTTTAAATTTACAAGGGGAAAAGCTAATAATTAAAAATTGAACATAAGGGCTATAAAGTACAAAATGGGTTGCCTTGGATTGGCATACAAAACTTCATGAAAAGTGGAGCTCCTGCTGTGTTATGCTTTTCTAGAATGACTAAAAAAAGGTTGTTTAAAGGTGTTTTTTTGTTGCAAATTAATTGCTTGTGGCTTCCATGGATCTTACAGCCTATAAAGATGGCCCTATTGTGGTTTCCATTGATGATTTCATTGGGGGCTTTCCCCCCCTTCTTGTTGTTACCAAAATCACATACAAATAAAATAAAGTGTTGGTGAGGATGTTGTGGGAGCTACTAATGCTCCAGATCTGTCAGACCTTATGCACTTAGAGTACAAATCTCAGCTGTCTCCATTTTCTGCCCAGATTTCATGCATTTGCCCCTTTTCTGTGCAATGTCCCATGGGCCACTGGCGGCTACTTAGCCCAGTACGTATGATGGTCCCCATCTGCGTGAGGTCTGCAAGTCATAGGGATGTGGTTCTTGATCTACCTATGCAAGCCCTGCCAGTGAAGAAAAAAAGTACTTCTCCAAGGGAGGAATCGTTTCAGACTGGAAAAAACATTGTCCTGGTCTCTTTTCAGCCCTTGACCACTAAATGAGAAAGTTCTACTGGCATTTGTGGCATCCTAGTGTTTTTCTTCAGGAGATGGTGAGGACTCGGATGAGTTGGTGTTACTGTAGCATTGCCAGGTCCACGTGATGGAATTGTAACTGCCCCCATGGCAGATCCTATGTCCAGGAAGGTCTGGGACATGAGCATTTGGGCCAGTAGTTTAATCACTCAGCAGGCACCAGAAAAGACAAGCTGGAGAAAGGTCTTCTGGCAATGCAGGACCTGCCAGCAACCTGGCAGAGGATGGAGAAATACCAAGGGAGCTCATCCTCACTTGCCTTCTCCACCAGGAAGTCCAAAAATGCAAGTGATGTGAAATCCCAGAGATCCCAGTTGCCCGTGTAGAAATGCCACAATGCCCCAGTACCCCCTTACTGGGAATAAGGGTCAAGAAAAATACCTGTTCTTTGTGTGTTTCTCCTCCAATGGCATTTTTCTTTCTGAATTTTAGCCTGTTCACCCCAGATAGCTCCCTTCCCAGAAGCACCTGCTGCTCCCATCTTTTCCATCTGTGCAGTCTCATTCATCTCCTCATTCCCTTTTTCTGCAAGCCACCAGTTTGTTATTGTTCTTATTTTTAACTTCTGCTCGCTACAAAAGCCCTTCTGCATTTTCTCTGACTCTTGCCGCTTTTTTCAAATAAGAAGTTTAATTATGTTACCTTCTAGAACTGGCCTATTTCTTTCCTTATTTCTTCTCTTCCACTGAATTTTTTCATTCCTCTAAACTTTTCTCTGCTCACACTGAATTTCCTCCTACCTTTTCACTCCTGGGCTGTTTTCAACCAGGTAATATAAACTCCAGGTCTCCTGGGACAGCTAACCCGATATGAACACCACCACACCAGTCTATCGGTGAGAAGGTTGTGAAGCGCCTATGGGGAAAAGAGAGTTATCCAGGAAGACCCTGTTGTGGCTTCAATAGCACTTCATCCACAGGAAAATTTTTGAAGGAGATAGTAATTTTAAGCCTATAGGAAAGCAGAAAATGGGATACAAAGCAGGGTGGGGTTTCCAAAGATAATCCCCAGAGTTTACTTGCATAAAGTAAGGGTGTTTATAGAAAGGTGCATTGGAGCTAATCCCTTTTGTTACAACTGTATTCATTGATCTGAAGGATGCTGTGAGACACCGATGTTAGTCAGGTCACTCATGGCTAGTATCGGGCTAGGTCTCCTACTGATCCCATAACAATAGGGACCTGAGTAAGGAACAGGGAGTTTTTTGCTCAGCAAATGTGTAAACTTTGTTCCACTGCTTTGACAAGGGCTCTGATTCATCTTGTTTAGCACTCCTCTGCAAATGAGCTGTTTAAAAACATGGGTTTCCCTTCTCCTTTTGGAGAAGGACAACAAAAAGCTGAAAGATTTTCAGTTTCAGCTTAAATTCCAAGAAGAGGAAAGAAGGGATGGAAATCTGTTATTTACTGTTATGTTGCTGCAGTGTATCAACATATATGACTAAGTGGCACAATCTGGGCTCAAACTTCCATTATCAAGTATAGTTCATCTCTGAACACAGAAAACCACTTCAACCAGACCTCTTGGTCCCTGGCACAAGGATTCAGTGCATGCAGAGAGTAGATACTGTGAAGTTGGTGCAATTCTCAAACAAAACTGCTGGCAGTCTGCGCGGCTGGAGGTGTGTTTTGCAACAGACTCTTTGCTCATTAAAGATCAGCTTCTACCATTTGCTCCCCCAGCCCATTAATCATTAGCTGTAAATGGGTGGAGAGGAAGCAATATGTGTTCAGGTTTTAGCAGAACTTTTAGATGTTGAAATTGTTGGTCAGATAAGAGATGACAGAAAATCAGATTAAGGGCTGTATTTGAAACGTTTTCAATGGTATTGCAGTTCAAAAGACCAATTCAGACCGCCTGCACCCCTATGTCAGACAGGGGAGAGAGGGATGTGCCTTTATGAGATCCTCTAATTTACTATTCAAGAACTGCTTGTTTCCATTGACTGGATAGGGAACAAGAATCTGGTGGCCCAGGTTTGTAGAAAGTCTCAGATTCTCATTGATTTCTTGAATTCTGGTTTTGTACTCTCAGCATTAGTGCCTCAATGCGATCTTCACCTGGGCTGTCTGGATGAGCAGAGTGGTAGGACAGTCAGCTTGATCCAGAGGAAGACAACTTCAACCTGGAAAGTCAGTAGACCCATACATTGTTTTGGTGTCTCCCATGGGCTCTTTGGGCTGACATTTCTCCTCCTTGTCTCCAGTTTCCCTACATGCAGTGAAAAGGCAATGCTTCAAAGCCAGTTCCCCAAGTAACAGGGAAACGGGGAAGAAAGTCACCCAACAGCCCTTTTGACATCACACGGGTGCCATGTCACGTCATCAGCTGTAGATGGGCGGACACAGTGAAACCCCCAGCTTGCATTCAAACTATCCATCCCCAACACACTGGACTTTTCCAAACCCATGTTACTGGTGTGAGACTCTGCGAAGGCAGCAGTTCTTGGACAGAAAGCCTGGGATGATTTCACTTCACAAAGTGTTTCAGTCAGCAGCCAACAAGTGTCTTACTGAGTATTCAGCATTTTATTTTTTATACAGAAATAAAAGGCAAAATTCCCATGATCTTCAAAGGGAGAGTACAGCCCTGAGTCTCTATGCAATGCATTACTATTAGATGGAAATACTTGCTGGGCTCTGTTATTGGTGAGATTCAGAGTTTTATTTTTAACCGCTGTATTTTATTTTATTTTACTTTATTATGGCGCTGCAAATAAACTTTTTGGTTTATTCAAGGAAAGAAATAAAATCTGGTCCAGGACAGTTTAGTCTATGGCTCTTTCCATAGTATGAAAATCCAGAGATTTGGATCAAACCGTATTCCTGAAGACAGACTTGGGGAAGGAGGGGTGGTGGTGGTGAGCTCAGCGCTACTTTGCAGCGCTGACCCCAATTTCAAATGTAATCGCCTCCAAATGTTGCAGACTGAATCTCTGCTGAAAGGGGGAGGTGGGTTTGCTGGGGAAGAAGCGGGCTGGAACAAAATAGTTGACGTGATCAGGTGGAGCTGTGCTGGGAGGATGGGGAGGGAATTGCGGTGCTCCCTGGCATGGCTGCAGATGCAGGCGACGTGGGAAGAAGTTGGCTGAGCATCAATTTTCACAGGTCATGGATGAATCCATTCCTCGTGAAACCAACGCACCGTGACTGCAGGGCTGCCTTAAGACCCGCGTGCGAGCGTGGGACCCGTGGATGCTCCCAGAGCCAGCAGCTGCGTCCGGAGCCGGCTACCTTCCCCCCGGGGCCCTCCTCACCTGTGCACATACTTCATCGCAAACGCAAACGGCAGACCAGGATCCTCAAAGGGGTTGCCAGCAACTGTGGGCTGATTTATGAGCTGCTGTCAGATGCGATGCGATAGGAGGAGGTTTGCAAGCTTCCCAGGGAGGCCAGGTGGCTCTGAAGAAACCTCTCTAGGTCAGGGCTGTTGGTGGTAAGTGCCCTTGGCTAGTTACGGCTTGGAAAATTGTACTTTCTGCAGTTGAACATCTGAAGGAACCTGAAACCAGGAGGAAATGGATGGGCGGCGATTCTTCATGACCCCATCTCTTGCAGACAGGAGCTGGATTGCTGGGGGCAAGTTATTCCCTAATTGAGCATTACCGGCATTAGTGCTGTAGCTGACCCAGCAGGCGCAGTTAGGGGCCATGACCATGTTCAACCACATGAACCGAAAACAAAGCAACCGTGTGCATCTTGAGAGGCGGCGGTAAATATAACAAGCAGATGTGAGGAAGAGGTTAAAGGGAAAAGCTGCGATAGAGCCTCTCACCGTCTCTGAAGCACCTGCTTGTGGTCACAGCTGTAAGTGGAGTGCTTGACCCGGGGACTGCTCTGATGTAGTGACTTCTTTGTGCCTAGCCCAAGATCAACCATCTTCCCTGGGTCAGCAGGAGGTGCGGTGCACCGAGCAGAGTGGTTCTCTGCTTATCTCACTTGAGAGCAGCGTAGATGTCTGGAGCCAGACAAATAAATCCTATCTCGTTGTCCATGAATACACCTCTGGGGGTCAATACCCAAACTACAGTTTCTCAGCATCTCTGCTGAAAAACTCCAGACCAGCTTTGCAAGCGGGGCGGGCAGATGGCATCCAGCTGAAGGACTCCATGTCACCATTTGTCATGGTGAAGAGTCACCAGGCTACATGCAACTTTCTTGGCTCATTGCAGCCCTGATATTGCAAGCATCAAGGCCATATGCTGTCTTCCACAACTTGTGAGTCTGTTCACATTTCATCAGAAACTATGCTGAGATGCCATGAGAGCTCCCTATTTATACAGCGTGTCTTATAAGCTTCTGCATTTGTCACTCCACATGTGTGCGTCTCATGCCAGGTTTCAAGTCTGTGATAGGTCTCTCTGGTTGCCCAGGAAGGTCAGGATCCTTCTGGGCCAAAACTCTCTCCCTCAGGTTGGATCAGGTTGGATTTTGGTGGGAATCCATTTTTCAGACAACTTTTTATAAAACTGACTTTTTCTTGGTCTTCCTCTCCCCACCTTTACATTTAATTTGAACAGGCCTAGACCTTCTAGGCACTGACCCCAGCACTGATCTGGATCCAGATGGTCGCACTGGGATCTGAAATACAGCAGGCAAAAACTGAGCCCAGGACACACAGAAATGTTCCCAGAAGAGAAATCCTAGGACAAGATGCTCTGTGCAGTTTGCCCAGAAATGGGAGTTTTCCTCCCAGGAAAGCTTTTTCTCCAGAGGCTCAGGCTGCTACAAAAGAAGAGCTCTTTTTGCTGGAAGTACGTCTGTGCATCCGTGGAGCTGTATCTGTGCAGAAATGCCAGCCATGCAAAAAAAAAATATTCACCAAAAGTTGAAGTATTCTCCAAAAAATGAAGTATTCTTCAAAAATCCAGCCCAGCCAGCTTTCCCAATTTGCGCTGCCCAGCTCAGCTTTGTGTACAGGCCACAGGCACCCCTCTGAGTAAGGGAATGAGTGCTACACCCTCCTGCACTCAGGCTGGAGGATTGTGACTGCTCACTTACAAGGGGACGGAGGGGAATTGCTCACATGGAATTGCTGAATGACACCACTGGCGATGGAGGGCAGGGGGCTGAGCTGTGCCACCCCATGAGCTGTCGTCCCCCCCCCGCCCGGCACCACCAGGAGAGGAGATGCTGCTCTGCCACCCCATTGCTAGAGCAATCCAGGCTTGTTTTCGATGATGGATGCTGGCACGTTCCCCTGCTGCGTCCCTCAGAGGGGGCGAAGGGGACTCGGCTGGCTGAGCCATCCCTCCCGGGCTCACGTGGAGCCAGGGGTGGCCGTGTTGAGTCCCCGTGGTGTCCCCGCGGCTGGCAGGGCTGGCTGCCACCGTCTCGCCGCTAATAGGATCAGGGCTCGGGGAGGGATCTGGGGTGGCCGCTTGACGTTGGCCCCGTGTTTCTCCGCCTGAGGAATGTCAGCTCATTGCAGGGCATGTGAGAGAGAAACCCGAGCTGCTGCGGTACAGGGCTGGATGCAAGGCAGCAGGAGAGGGCGAGCAGCCAGGCTTCCCCCGGGTCCTAGCCGCCTTTCGCTGCAGGCTTGGCCTCTGGAGCTACTCCGTCCTTCAGTAGAAATCCCTCCTCAAAGAGGTCTGTACAGGGCCGAGAGTTAAACACGGCTCCTCCTTGGCCCCCTGCCCACCGCTGAGTTCGGGTTATGAGTCAGGGAGCAGGGGAAGGAAGCCAGGGGATGCTGTCATACTGTGGGGGGAGATTTGCATGCCAAAGCCTTCCTCACCCTTGAGTGGTGGTTGGAGGTGGCTTTTATACGTGGAAATGCCCCCACTGAAAGCTGCTGGGCCCTGCCGTACTAGAGACTTGGGGGTCTCTGCAAGGTGGGGGCTTTGGGCAAGGGAGCACAGCACCGGGCTTGTCTTTGAACTGAAGAAAACCTCCATCCCTCCCTGTGTCTGGGAACACCCTGCCTTCTCTGGGATGCTAAAGATAGCTCATGTGCCCTTACATCAGCTGGCCAGTGTCATCTGGTCCTACCAAGGGGACACATAGACCCGCCGGACCTGCCAAGCCCTTGGCTCACCTCAGTAGTCACTCTCCACGTGACAGCTTTGGAAAGGAGAAGGTGGTGTTTTGAGCCACTTCGGCATTTCCCTGGGCCTGGTTGTGAAAAAACTGCTCTTGACTGCTCTGCATGGGACCAGCTGGAGATCTTGAGGGAAGCTGGGAATTGAGGCCTTGTAGCAGATGCTTATCTGTGCCCTTACTCCTGGGGCTGCTAGGAAATGGGGAAAGGACTAGCTAGCTGTGTGGGGCTGCACCCTTTCCAGAGCATCTCAGCCTGCTTTGTGTAAACCAGGGCAGAGTACACCAGTGCGAAGTGGGAGACCAAGAGGGTGAGACCCACCTACTACGAAGTGGGAGGCAATGGCGAGCTGCTCCCAGCAGGGGCAGGGAGGTTGGTTCTGCAGCAGCTCTGGGAGTGACCCACACAGGATGCTGTGTAGGCACGAACTGGTTCCAAGTGGGGCTTGACAGCAAGCTGCAAATCAAACCCATACATCTGGGGCATGGACCTCCTGTAAGATTCACCATCTTTGCCTTGTTTAAAAATCCCCAATCTGGGACACTCTGCACTCCTGACCCCCTTCAGGGTGCTCCATTTAGAGAGAATACTGCATCCCTCTCCCGAAATCACATAAAACTCAGAAACCAGGGATGCTGGCATCTGCTTGGATAATTTGGCTGACTGAGCATGACTTTGATTCATTTATTTTTTGAGAGGGAAATATCTGGCTCAACTGGAGACTAATTCCCTCCCTCTCCTGAGATTGTCTTTAATAGCTAAATCTTAGCTCTCTCGCTCGCTCTCATACCTCTGGAAACAATTGAATCAATTCCTTGTTTATAAAATGCCTGTGTTTGTGCACAGTTGACAAAATAAAACCTGCCTTCTATTTTCCTGCCAGATCTCAACAGCATTAGTCTTTGAGGAAAATTTTCACTTTAATTTGTGTGTGTTTCTCGCTCTCCAGCTGTGGGAAAGATGCACCTTTTAGAGAAATGAGAAATGAAGTCCAGGGTGAGACGCACCACTCACGTTAAGGGATTCGGGTCCTGACCTAAATCCATTTTTCATCTAATCTTGAATCCAAACACACCTGATTTTCGGAAGCTGAGAGCTGGAGCTGGACTTGAAGCGCAGGACACAGACACCTCTATCACAGTTACAGGGCCTAAAGATCTGCCTTAATAGCTGTTTTTCAGATGCCTGCGGACCGCCCACATCCCCCTAGCTGAGACTAATTTTCTCTGACCTTAGTCATCTGATGGTGTGGAGGATCCATGCTCTTTCAGAGTGAGCAGCAGGATGGTACAAAGCAATACATCCTTGCAGGAAGGGTTCCTCTAGTCTATTTTGGACGTCTGCTTTGGGTGAGAAGAATCACACTAGGACCTCGCAAATCTTTAAGGGATCCTGAGGGTAACTTCCTTCCATGAAGGTATTCACCTTTGGTCCAAAAATCCCATGGCTTGGTGCTGGAAAAGGACTGCACAGCTGCATCTCACAGACACATGAGAGTGTGGAGCAGCCAGGGCTCACCATGGACAGGGTATGCGAGGAAGACCTGGGATGCTCCACGTGAAGGGCTCAAAAGTTGTGCCTCTGTGTGACTTTTCAGATGCGTCAGTCTGCTCCAGAGAGTTTCAGACTTATACTGAGACCAAGAAATGAAAAAAGTACTTACATTTGTCCAATGTAAAACTAACACTGTGTGGTTTAGTCAGTTCATCTCCATGTTCTGATGTCAGGCTCTTAAAACATCCCAACTTCTCCCGGAGTCAGGACAGCCACCCTGGGCAAACACAGATCAGCACTAGCATGAGTTTTGGCTCTCCCATTCAACCTTTGGCCCTCAACCTTGTCACGCTTTGCAGCTGCCAACAATGTTCCCAGGGTTCAGGTTAAGTCTTTGCCTGCGCTTCACACGTGGGTCCCCGGGGCTTTGCTGCCACCAGAGACCTGCCTAGCACGGCCGTTCCGTCCCCATCCCTCCTAGAAAGAAGCAGGGATTTTGAAAAGAAAAACGAGTGCACACGCAGAGCCATTCTGGCACAACCATGATGCCTTTAATCGACATCCTCCATTTGTTTGAAATAACATCCTCATGTAGACAAGCTGTAAATTCAGTTCTGCCAAAAAATCAAGTTAATCCTTGCATTTCTTGATGCTCATCAGACAGAGTTTGCTTCTGGATTTCTGGGTCTGAGAAGGAACCTCTACCAAATTTTCTGTGCCTTGAGTTACTTGATAGCCAGTTGCGTTAGGGTACTTCTGTGAAAGTAAATTTAAACAAAAAATACTTCCCATGCCAGGATCTAGGCTGCAGAGAGCAGTCTAGGGCAGTTTTTAATAACCGGTGGGTTTTGAGTGCCTGGGGAGATTGTGAAACACGTCCAATAGGTGGTGGTGGGTTCCCTCCTCCCACATGGGAAATGAGAAGGACTTTGGTTACTGGTTGCAAGAGGTCACACTAGCCAGGGAGCTGCCAAATGCCTTTAATTGCATTCATCGCTCAGTGCCTGTGCCATGGGTGCATCTTTTCCCTCTGCAGCCAGTAAACCACCAGCACATCTCGCTCCTGCTGCTGTACTGGCTGGAAACCGGTCCCAGTGTGAGGGAGCTTGAAAAGTGCCAGTACATTTACAAAAAATGCCATGAAAAGGAGCCTTATCTTCAGGCTGAAATATTGTGTAGCTATTTTTACCTCAGCATACCTGATTTTTATGTGCAATCTAAGGTAAACACACCACAAAGGGAAGGTAGTGCAGTTTTAGTCAGCAGTAAACTTCACTAAGCCAGCTTCAAGAAGGGGATAATCTTTCCCTTGTCTAGTTTGTTTGCAAAGAAAATTAAACTTGCTTGTTCTCATTGTGTGTTTACCCATTGTATGCACATTGGTTCTCAGTGGTACAAAGTACAGCTTTTTCTGCAGCGCAAATCAGCCTATGAACATATTCACTGGCTTTTGCTGCTTTCCTCACTTCAAGTGATTAAAAAAAACGGCCTTTGCCAAAAGAGCACTTTCAGCTGAGTTTTGCTGTGAATGAAATGAGAGGTTGAGCTCTGTATTGCAGTAAAAGAAGAGACTTTATTTCTATTTCTTATATCTTCTCCTGTTTCGTGCAGAAGCAGGGATATTTTCTGCTACATGCCGCAGCCAAGGACCCTGGTTTCTGTTGTGGTTAGCAAAGCGGTGCAGCCCACTCCCCTTGTCTGCAAGGGGAGATGTTGTTTCTAGGAGGCAGGTGGGCAAACGGATAATGTTCATAACTGAGCCAGGTGTGCAGCCTTGTAAAACGCGTTGCTTAAAAGTGCTTCTTGTCTAGGGACCAACAATAAAAGAGAAAAACTGACCACGCTTAAGATTAATTCATTGGGTTTATACAGAGGAAAGTGATGTTGTAGATACAAGTACTACCTCTAACAGACGGTTAGAACCACATCAGTGGGAACGTTTATGGGTGGCTATATCTATTGACTAATTAACCATTTATGAAAACACATAATAATAACGTCATAATCCTTTACCACCTCTTGAAAATCCCGTGGTGTGAACTATTCCAGGAAAAAGACATCTCACCTTTCATCAAAGAATAAGATGATGGGATTTTTTTTGGCCTTTTCTCTTGCAAAGTTGGTCTGGATGGTACAAAACACACTGAGTAAGGGGAGAAGACGACACACATGAGCTATCTGCAATCAGGAGCTGGTAGGACCCAAGTGACACAGCCATCCATTTTCCTGCCCTCTTGACTCTTGTCCTCCCAAAACTTAATAGAGACAAGGCAGTGAAGTTTTGGGGTTTACCCTCAGCAGCCACTTAGTCATGATTTTTGAGCCAAAATCAGTGAGAAGTGATCACAGAAGTGTATAGGGTGAGGTGAAAGGACTGTTGACGGAAACCTGCCTGGCACCTTCAGTGCATCTGCTTAGAGCTGTTCTCATGGGAAAAGCTCATAGAGCTGAGTCCACTTTGCCAGCACGCTTCCTTGTGAGATTTGCAAGGGCTCCAGACCCTGGTGACACCACCACAACACTATTTCTTCTTACAGTGTTTCAGCTTCTCCTGACTGGAAGACATAATGGAAAGGAGAGGGAAAAAAACCAAAGCCACAGGCAAATATTTCCTTTTTCAGCACTAATTTCACATATGTAGGGTACTCTGGGGCTGCGGGGGTGGAATATGTTTTCCCCTCTTGGTTTTTCCTCATCCCTAACCTCTCGGTCCTCTTCAACGTTTCCTTTCTCTCCATGGTTACTCTACACAAACAATTTCCCTGCTGACATGGTCAATGCAAAACTGCCATAAATATGCACTGCAGATGCGATGTATTACTCACCCCCGGGGCTGACTCATCTGGAGCAAGCTGGTGAAGAGCCATACTGGGCCCTGTGAGTCAGCAAGGCTGGTTTGCTTTTGAGCTCACATCTACGGGGAGTGGAAGCACATCTCAGCGCCTTTTGTGGAAACCCAGGGAGCCCTGCACGGGTGGCCCTGATGGCTCATTCAGGAGATTACTGGAAACCGAGGGGAGGAAAGTCTTCAGTCGGTTTTCCTGTTGTCACTGGTGTAAGGAGAGGGCTTGTGTAATGAGAAAGTGGCCACTGTGATCAGATATGGGATTTGAGCCTGAGCCCTCCCATGGTGAAAGCCCAACCCTCAGTCACTGGAAGCCAAGAAGATGTAAGCACCTGAAAGAGGGCACAGCAGGCTGCAGGTAGCAGAGGGAAAGCCATACGGGCACTGTCTCTTTTTTAGGGCAGAAAGCAAGCTTCACGTAGTGAGCCCATAAACCATGAATTTTCTTCCTGACCCTAACTCAGCCAACAGCTCCAATCTGTCCTGAGTCCGTATGGTCTCAGCATCCTCAGGATGCTCAGAAGTACCCTCCACTTGCCTATTACTGTGGTCTGTTGATTTCCAGACATTAGATCACTGTTTGCAAGAATTCAGGGAGCCTGCCCCAAAGTGATTAGGTTTTCACTGTGACAGATTAAAGCAAGTTTTGCTTACCAGTATAATCAGTCACTACAATGGGCAAACAAAGGATAAAGCAAGGCAGATACGGCATGGGAAAGTTATGTGTAGAACTGATAGGAATAGTATGCAAATGTGAATGCAGAATAAAAATAAACACAAATGTAAAATGGGGAAACATAGATACTTACATCAGAAGGGAAGTGTTGTGTTGTTTTGGTTGTTTGGTTGGTTTCTTCTTTTTTAAAGGATAATAGGGAAATTGACCACTAAGGCAGAAATTTGGCATGGGTTGTAACTAAATTTCATGCGAGACTGGGGCGTCTACAGGTGAAGGTGAATGCCATCTCAGGAACAGGAATGCAATTGGGACATCAGATCCCTCTTTTATTTCCTTAAGAAATAATTTAAAATATCCTCATCTAACTGAAGCAGATGGCTACAATCACACCATTTTATCTTAATCTGAATAAGGAAAAATTTGTTTCCTGGCTGCATGACACTCAAGCTGTTTCTCTTAACCTTTTCCCCAGGAAAAGCCCCAAACACTTCACACCTTTGACATTCTCAGGTTCTTTACCTACTGTCCAGACTACCTCATGCTAAATTTACCTAAACTGTCCATAACAGTTCAGATATGCTAATCTACAACTCTGCGCTATCTCCAATGGTTATCATATACCTTTTCATAGGTGATACTGTGCTAAGTGCTATATTAAGGTCTCCTGAATGAGTTAGGCTCAAACAGGGTGTCTGAAGGGTGTAAAGCCCTTCTAGGTAATCATTTGTAGATTGGACTGAGCGTGGAAGGTCCAACTTGTACTCATTCCACTCTGTTTGCTGAGCAAAGCTGGGCCACTGATGCGGTGCTCAACGTGCTTGGACTGGCTCACATTCAGAGCGCCCTGGAGCTCAGGTCTGCCTTCATCCAAGCCTCTCAATTGCCAAAGTGGTTGGTTTGCAGAATGACCTTATGATCCAGGATTAACTGGGGGCATAGCCCCCAAACATGGAGCTGCATTATCTGAGAGAGCATTCAACCCAGCACCCTGCAGTCAGGAGGCCATGAGGTACCTCTGGGTTATGATACCTTGGTATCTCCTACTCCTGGCCATGACATGCAGCGCTGTTGCCTCCTTTTCAGTGAAGAACTGTTTCCAATTCTACATTGTGAGGTTCCAAAAAGGGTTGGCTCACAGCCTGTTGTACAGAGGAGATAAAGTTAGATGATCCCTTACACGCCGTGAAATGCTCCATGAAACTTTGTAGGGGATAGAATATGAACCTCCTCTAAATAGACTCCCTGTGACTGCCTGGGGCCTGCGTTTCTCATTAAGATTGCTTTTGTTTTTGATGAGCAAGGGATTCTTGGAGAGCGTCGCTTCTCTCCTCTCTTGTATTTAAATCCCTCCTTCACTTCTCCACTGTGCCGTGTTTTGGCTGTTGTGATGACACCTTTGTGGGGGTCTTGCTAACCGCTACCTCAGAGCAGCTGGTTCGGTTCCCAGACCAACTGCACCTTGCTGGGTTCTCCCCTTCGGTGCCTGGGCTCCTTTCCACATTGGCAGGAGATGGTGCCTTCATGCAAACACACTCTGAGCCAGATGAATGGATTGCTGGATGCAGAGACAGAAGCATGAAGACATTTATCAGGCTTCTTGCAATGGGGAGGAAAATAACCATCAGCTGCTGCCAAAGCCGATATGGTAAAGTAGAGCATGGGTTTGTTTTTGTGGTGCTTTCCAGAGGGCAATAAGTAGTTGAGCAGATGTTAAGTGGACTTGGGTGGAAAAGGAAGGCCTGATGCATGAAAAGAGCAGGGATGAGAAGTGGAAAAGCCCTCCTGGTGGAAGAGGGAAAGGTGCAGGCATCCTTCAGACCACTTGTCAGCCTGTCAGCCATGGACTGCTTCCAAGAGGTCCAAGAACAATAGTCTAAGAAATGCACATGAGTAGGCTTTATTTTGCTTTGCGGGAGTCTGCTGCACAGCTGGAAAATGTAATTAGGTCCTTGTGTTGTAAAATGGGCTGCACACATGCTGCTCCAGGCCGAGGTTAGAAGGGGAATCTGGGAACAGGTTAGGCACAGGCTATGCTGCAGTGGAAACATGCTTGCTGTGAATCTAAGAGGTTAAGATTTGTCCCAGATGCCATCTTCTCTTGACCCCAACTGTTTGCCTGGCATGTACAAGGCAGTCAGAATAGTTCCTTATAAACCTGGAACATCTCATCAGTGCCCCTCACTTCAGGTAGTGAAAGCTCAACCATTTCTAGAGCCTGAACATCAAGTTTACGGGATAAAGTGGGACATCTAATGAAGGAGCAGACTTGGAGGAGGAGAATGGGACAGAGAAAATCCCAGGAAATAGGACCACCTCCATAGGAGATGTTCTCCATTGCTATGGGAGTAAGAAACAGAGCTCAAAGAGGACAGTGCATGAGCAAGGAAGGTCTCTTCCCAGTCAGTGAACTGTCATGGAGAGATCCCAGGTTTGCATTTCCTGAATACCCTGTCTGGTTAGTTGCCTCTGCTGGAAAATGCTCCTTCCTAGAGTAAGGTGAAGGATTCAGAAAATTCTGTTTCCAGCATTCTTCCTCCATCTAGCAAGTAAACAGACCACACAGGGTATTGTCCACTGGCGATGCCTCCAAGTGGGAGATAATCACCTGTCACTACCATCAGTCGTTCCTTCAAGTTGTAAAGATCTTCGCTTATTTACAGATTCAGATTTTGCTCTAGACTTAAGTGGGAATAGTCAGTATGTTTCTATGTAAAAGACCTCTCGTTCTTACATTATTGTTTTGGTTTTTGTTTGTTTTGTTTTTTGTTTTTTGTTTTTTTTAACCTGGAAGAAGTCCAACCAAGAACAGTAGTAAGAGTCCAAAGGTTGCAAAGTCAAGCACCATGGTCCTAGAAGGTGTCAGAAATCAGGTTGCTTGCGTGAGTTCAGTTTTATCTCCTATTTTGTTTTCTTTTTACAAGATCCTGCATATTTCAGCAGAGGGCCCCAACCTCATTCAGCATGCTGGGTAGAGAGTGAACCAGGCAGAATGCGCCATAAAGTAAACACTTTCTCTTGTGATTAAGGCACAGTGTGGGTATCCAGGAGAGGTAAATTGTATTCTTGGCTTTGCTACCACCTTTTGTTTGATGTTGAGTTGAGTGAGATAGTATCATAATGGCAGCGTAAGAGGTGGTTGAATTATGGTGGTGGCTTGGCAGCATGAATTATGGCCTTTTCCACTGTATCTTTTTCGGTCTGTACTTTGCAACCTTTGTGTTCTTGCAACTAAGCTTTTTCATAGCACACATTGTCCTGGAGGAGTGGGTAGATCCCTGGTTTTTTTTAGTGTCCTCAAAAGAAAACGGCATCTCAGTGATCGCCGGCTTGCGCAGCTCATTGTGATCGTGCCTTTCTCCACTTGAGGGCGATGTGACCTGATTCAGTACACACAAGAGGCAATTCAGTGTGAGATTAAGACAACAAAATTTTGACATCTAACATCAGGTGTCCAAATGAGGTCGAGGCATCTGAGTTCCCACTGTAGTTGGTGTAGATTTGGTCAATACAGACAGTGGAGTCTGGAGGGAAGGTCAGTTTTCTCTAGAATAGGCTGGCATCAGCTGAGCACAGCAACTGCTCCTGCATTTGATGGTATTGGGTAGGGTCATAACTCCCTCCCTACTGCAATATGTTGTGTATTTGGGATGGCCTTGAGTATTCTGTATGGGCTCCAGCTGCTGCCCCAGAAGGGTCTCCCAAAGGTCCTTGGTCACATCTGCCAGTTGTGTACAGGTATTCTGGCTATCCCGAGGAACGTCAAGTGGCACCGGATATCTAATTGAACAACCAGAGGAAGGCCCAGATGTCTGCTCACAATTACGGAAACTTGGACATTTAGCTCATGTGTAGACAGAGGCACTCAGCTGCCTACATTTAAGGGTCTTGTTTTCAAGCTAAGCCCTGCCCAGCGTTATTGATGTCTTCGAAGAAGGGAAGATGTCCAACTGGGTGTGGAAATGGAGGACGCTTTTGCTAAGGTGACTGCATGCCCACCTCTCAGTCAGACTCTAAGGGAGGTACTTTGTGGGTCAAGATCTCAGATCAAGAAGGAGCTGATGAAGTTGACTGAAAATACAGGTGATGCTCCACTGCCAGATTACATAGTCAGGTTTTGCTACAAAATATGTGGCAACAGGGCTTTTTAAAGACATAAACCTTTGCATTGTAAAGGCCCATAGAATCATAGAATCATAGGGTTGGAGGGGACCTCTGGAGATCATCTAGTCCAACCCCCCTGCCAGAGCAGGGCCACCCTAGAGCAGGTTACACAGGAACGCGTCCAGGCGGGGTTTGAATGTCTCCAGAGATGGAAACTCAACCACCTCTCTGGGCAGCTTGTTCCAGTGCTCTGCCACCCTCAAAGTAAAGAAGTTCCTCCTCATGTTGAGATGGAACTTCCTACACTCAAGTTTGTACCCATTACCTCTTGTCCTATGCCCGGGCACCATTGAAAAGAGCCCGGCCCCATCCTCCTGACACCCACCCTTTAAGTATTTGTACACATTAATTAGGTCACCCCTCAGCCGTCTCTTTTCCAGACTAAACAGACCCAATTCCCTCAGCCTTTCCTCATAAGAGAGGTGTTCCAGTCCCCTAATCATCTTGGTAGCCCTATGCTGCACCCTCTCCAGCAGTTCCCTGTCCTTCTTGAGCTGGGGACCATGGTAATCCTTATGGCAAGAAATGTAGTTCAGTTTCTGCAATCAAGCAATACACTTTCTTTTTATAACCTAGGAAAGCTACCTTGCACTCCAGGAATATGGGAATATGCAATGACTGCCGGATGAATGTCAGTTGATCTAAATGATGCACCTTAGTTATGTTTGTTTGATCTGTCAAGTTGATAGGCATTTACCTGTCTTCTTTGCAGAAGGAACAGGAGAGAACTATTACAGATGGAAATGTTTCAGTCCACTTAAAACTACATGAAACCAGATTAGTGCTATAGTGGCAACTGAAGCAGACATTGCTAATTAACAGCAGCTTAAAATACTCAGACAGCAATGGTCTGTAATTAAATAAATAGATCGTCATTGTCCCTAACAGTAGGGAAAGTGTTATAGGGCACCAGATATTCACAGCAGAAGCCTAGGAGCTCATGCTTCTTTCTGGATCTTGCCTCCCATGACCACATTCAGAATCTTCACAGGTTCAGTTTCCTTCCTGAAGTGAATTTTCACATGTGGCACTTGACTTTTTTCAAGCAGAAGGGTATCTACTCTGCCTTACTGGGTATAAGTGTTGTTCTGATGTGGTGAGAGCTGCACAGAACCTGTCCTCTTTTTGGGTCAGTGAAAAGATCAAGTCCCAGTTCTGGGAGCAGAGCCCAGAACTACATATGCTTATTTCCTTGAAACCAGTTGAAGTTTAGACCTGTAACATACAGTTGGGTCCAAGAATACCTCTGTTGGTATCCCCAAATACCTCCTATCTAGTTCTTTGGGTCTGGTCATCTTCTGATGGCTGATCTAATAACACTTTGGTTGAGTTATAGTCCATGCAGGGCTTTGGTTTTCTTTGGAAAAAAGAAGGAAACTAAAGTGCTTTCTTAGTAAGTCATTTATGTGTTAGTGGGTTATGAAAATGGTTCTTGGATCATTTGTTTCATGTTAGTCTCTGTCACAGTTCTTAGACAGACAAGGTACTGCTGTTCTCTTAGCCTTTGACGTGGGATACAAGTAATAACAAAAGGGAATTAGTAAAGGAAAAACAAATTCCAATGTGGAGATTTCACATTGGCCTGTGGACCTCACTCCCACAGGATTGCACAGAGGCCAAGAGCCGAGCAGGGCACATGACAATTGGAAAGTGCCCGTCCTTGCCTAGGTAATTGTACTGGGTCTGAGAGAGGCCAGCCCTTCCAAATGCACGCTGTGGGGCTCCCCAGCCTTGGCTGTGGTCTTGCATTTTCTCCCCAGACACCTAGAAATAGTTCTGCTTACCTGTATCCTAGTGAATCTGTCCAGAAAGCCCTGGCACTGTGGTGGCTGACCCTCCAACCATCTGCCAGTAACAGCAGGACCCTTCTGGCTGCCGTGTTGCGGGAAGCACATGGTGACATTCTTGCAAGAGGGACTTCTGTTGAGCCATTGCCCTGCAGAAGGCTGAATTTACTGGCTACATCTTAAAAGCTTCCACTGCAGAGCTGAAGGTAATGGGAATATACGTTCCTGCTGGCCTGCTTGCTGCTGATTTGACATCATGCCGCGTGGGGGAGGTGTTGGAAATAGGCAAATACTACCGAATTTAAGATAAATAAATAAATAAATAAATCACTCTGAGTTTAAAGGGAGGAGAGCCAGGAAAGGAAATACCTCAGGCGGAGAATTACTACTTCTGTATCAAAGCCAGCAGCTCCTTACTCTAATATTTAACACCCAGGAGAGCTGAGGGGGAGGATGCTGAGAATGGGTGAAACTTTTCAAATGCACCCGATTTCTAGTCATTTTCCTTGGGTGCATTTTTCTGGTGAATGTTCAGTTTGATGAGGAATGTGACTTTTGGCCATCAGAAGCGCATTTACACGTCCAATTGCAAATTACTGAACAGTTGCAGCTGGAAAGAAAAGTGCTGAGAGTGGCTGGAAAAGGAGGTGACACCAACCCCTACAACCAAAATCCAGCACTCATTGCTGCTGCTTTTCTTACTAGAAGTCAAAGTAAAATGTTTCATGCTGAGTCAAAGGGATTGTTCAAGGTGTTAGGAGAAGAAAAGGAAAGAGGAAGAGGCAGCTTTTTGCTGTGTTTAGCTACCTGAAGGAGGGCTTTTGAGGACAAGTGCACAACAAAAGAAGATGAAATGGGCACAAGCTGCAGCAGGGGAAATTGCTTTTGGACATAAGGAAGCACATCTTTCTCATGAGAGCACTGAAGCACTAGAAGAGAAGCCCAAAGAGGGTGAGAAGTCTCCATCTTTGGAGATAAGCAAAACTCAGTGGAGCAAGGCCCTGAGCAACGATATATGACCTTGAACCTAGACCTGCTTTGATCAGGGCATTGAGCTACAGACCTCCAGAGGTCCCTGACAACCCAGATTATTCTCCAGTTTTGTGAAGCTGAGACAGAGATTGAATAAAATAAGGGAAAAAAGTCCCCCGTTTTCCCCTCGTTCCTCTCCCGTTAACGCAGCTGGAGGCTGGTGTTCTTGTGCTTTGCCATGCTTTTTGCTTTTAATACTTCTGGCCCATACAGGGTTCTAATATCCATTTCAGCTGCTTTGCTTAATCAGTTAAGCTAGTCTGAAGTCACTTCAGTCCCCAGTGATGCTGCCTGCATCAGTGACAGTGAAATCAATTGCACTGCAACAAGAAGCCCTCTTATTGCATTGCCAGGACTTATGGGGATGTCTTTTCATGCTACAGGGACAGGGAAACAAATAAGACAAGAGCCAGACAAGGTGCAAGGTAGGTCTACAAGCTCACCAAGGGAAAGACAACAAGAAGGAGAGAAGTTACTGGGAGAATTGAAGCTGGTTGTCAAAGTGACATGGTACATGCACAGGGATCTGCTCCTTCTCTTTGCTCCCTTAACCCATCTTGTTGGTAGGAACGGTATATCCTGAGGTCACAAGACCGGATCCAGGCCATAGGAGGCCAATTCTGTTATCCAAACAAACACCATGACAGTTCACCTGTGCCTGGTAAGGAGCTGCATCCAGGTCTTCTTCTCAGAAAGCAGCAGTATTTTTTTTTGCCTATTTGGATGTGGTGTGGAGAAATCCAAGAGACACAGTTAAGTTTTGGGGCAGGGAGGCATGGGGTCTTTCTCTTGCTGCAAAAGCCTTAGATATTTTGGAATTATTCATTTGCATGGGGTTTTGACCTGGCACCAGTGGCAGGAAAATGAAACAGTCCATCACATCAGGTCTTAGCAAGGCAAATGCATTAATAGTGCTTGTCACATGTTTAGATACTGTTGGGCGCTGGGCCCACTGACTCCAGTGGGAAAGTCCACGGACTGGCTTTTTTTGGCCTAAGGCCACCTCCCATCCCTGTAAGTACCTGGAGAATTAGGAAAGGTCCAGGACGCAGAGTTAAATGAAACACTTGCTGGCATGTTTGTGTTTTTCTGCACTGGCAAAAGCCCTGTTTGAGTGGATCCAGAAGGCTTTTGTCCCAAATATTTACATTATGCTGCTAAAAGGAACTGCTGGGTGTGACCTGGGAGCCTTCTCTCTACCTCTTTGCCTGAGGGAGATCCAAAACAATGCAAGGGAGCTGGATTTCCTGCCAGGCTGGTCTCCGCCTGGGGAGGGGATGAAAGAGAATGAACCACAGAGAGCAGATGTCCCTTATATTACTTAATACAGCCCGCCACGGGGGGGAAGGGGAAGAACCTGTAGCAGACGGATCAGCTGAAGGCTCTGCTGGGGAACAGCCTTCCTACGGCTCTTGGAAAGGGCTGGGACACGGAGTGGCCAGACCCTTGGCTACGTGCTGGGTTGCTGCAGCCAACTCAAACCCTGACTTGCTGTGGGTCACCCGCATCTGCTTTGACTTCGCTGCAACCAGTGAGGAAAGGGGGAAAGCAGGTCCTTTGTCATTTATTGGAGGAGGGTATGTTTCCTCTGGAGTTTTTGAGTCCTCCAGTGAATCACAGAGAAAGCTCTAGTCCTGCCCAGCACTGCTTTTCTGTGGTTTCAAAAGAAACTGTGCAAAAACGTTCATTCTTTTATTTTTAGAGTCTGTCCCAGTAGGACTTTATTGGTGTCTCTCCTCTAAAATTCAGAGACTTTTTCCTGGCTTAAAGGTAGCTGGTAATTGACTTACAGCTGCCTCTCCACAGGAAATTGTAGTATCATATTTCCTTTTATGTTGCTGCATCATAGAAAGATTCCCATGGATTTCGGGGAAAAGGAAGAATGAAAAGATGAGAACGGGATAGAAATCTACCTCTGTTTGGTCCTGCGTCTGCCACTGCTTGCCCTGAGGATCGGAGGGGATCGAGCTTTGTCCTGATAAGGACTATCATTCATAAGAGCTACGTGGTGATCATGGTCATCACAGCCCACATAGGGGACCTTCACTTGGGTCTAGAAAATATTGTTCCTGAAATTTTCTTGCTTTCACAAATAGTGGTTGTGTCTCCTTGTCTGTTTCTAGAGGATGGTGAGAGAAAGATCCTTGCATTCAGTTCCTGGCTATATTCCCAACCCACAGTGTTACAAGAGCCGGTCGTGGTCACCTTGAGTGCCCATGCAGAAAGGTATGTCTGTGCCTTCTCGTGGCTTGCATTTCTCTCTGGGTTTACCGACCACTGAACAGTGAAGGAGAAGACAGTTGCAAGGCTCAAAACCCATCTTTCAAAGCAAGATGCATGCTAACAAACCTGGAGGAACAGGCAGCCAGTGCAAACCGTATTAGCTACAATTACAAGGGCTGGCCAGCTTCATTCTTCAGGGCAAAACTGATCTCTGGGGATGGTCAGGAAGGCTGTTTCCCCCATGGAACAGGCTTATACAAGCAGGTGCACTAAGCAGGTTTTATGACTGTAGCACAGTAACAGCTGGAGGCCCCAGCACTGGATTGGTTTTCTTAGCTTGGCCCAAAATTATATGTTACCACAGGGACTGTCAGAGATGCACAGTCTGGTTCAAATCAGATAAGAACATCTGCCTTCTCCCGCTGCCCTCCGTGGACGATACATGAAAACTGGCCCCCGGCATAATTCTGCTGGAGCCGAGCACCATTTACATCCGTGGATAATTTGGTCTGGCGTGTTGCGAAGTGTCAGAGTCACCAGGGCTTGAATTTCCATGGCCACAGCTGCTTACGGTGGAGCTGGCCGAGAAGATGTTTTTATCATTTGTTGGGTGATCTCACTTCCCCTCCATGGCTTCAGCAAGTGGAGCAGCTTCCATCCATCTATAAAAGGCTTTTTCCTTAAGTTTAGCTGTGCATAGATAGAGACTTGCCATGGTACAGACACGCATGGACCACATGTCTGTGGCTGTACCATGTTGCTCAAGCATCTCCAGACGGGCAGGGATGCTTATCTACGGCTGTTTCCTTGAATAGTTCTACTGCACCCATTTCTTCCAATATATAGGTGATGGGGAAGTCTGGCCTGATAAATCCTCTTGACAGGAATCTAGACAGAAATGAAGCTGCTGAAGCCTCCATAGATGAAAGCCTTTTCCTCATGTGATCATAAGCAGGAAGACTGATGATCTGGGGAAGCAGCCTTCACACGATGACTGGATGGACACGCCCTGTATTCCACAAGCCCCTGTGGTATGTCATCAACCAGCATCTGTTGATGGGCCAGCACTGTCCAAGTCCTCCAAACTGTTTCTGAGTGGGCACAAAGAGTCTTCCAGCATTTTACAAAAGAGCACGGAAGTCCCAGAGCTGACACAGGAGGTGACAGTGAGTGCTGTCAGGCTGTGATATGAGGAACCCTATATGTGACATGGCCAACATTATGACGCTCTTGTCTGAGTGCACTGATTCAGCTTTGCACTAAACAGCAAACCCATGGAGAAGCTTCATACCAGCAAACCCTAGTGAAGAGGAGGGACAATTTTGAAGTAAGTGGAGTTCCTTGAGGTTTCTGATCTAGGTGTCATGACTGTTCAGCTAGGAGGTTGCAGAATTAAAAGCTATCACCATTACACAGTGGTATAATTTAAAGCCGTGACTCCTGGGACTGTAGCTGAATGATCAGGCAGGGGCTGCTGAAGAGCTGTGATATGAGACGAGCTGACCCGCAGAGTAGCTCAGCTGGGAGGCACATGGCGTTGGGCCTGGCAGGGTGGGTGAGCACTTGGGAAGCTGCAATTTTATCTTCTGCAAGATGCCTTGGCCGTATGTACAGGACGTGGCGTGCCGCCAGAGCTGGAGATGTCACTGCCCTGGGGGGGAAAAGAGCTACGGTGGCTGAACCGAGGCTTTGGCAGGTCTGTTGCAGCACTGCTGGCTTGGCTGCTCAGGAGCTGAGGGAAACGCGCATGCTACCAGTCTCGGGGGAGACCTTTCATGCTGAGATCAGCCAGGGAGGGTGCGTGCATCAGCTACGTCTCAGCTGGTAAACTACGCAGGTCCTGAGCAAGGGTTCCCATGGCAGCACAAGACTGTCCGTGCTGTTAGATGGTGAGCACAGACCCTGGCATGACCCTACTGGCATTTCCCAGGTGATGCCAAGGCACAATTTGGGGGTTATCACCGGCTGGAGACATCCCCAACAGGCAGCAGTGGTGTGGCTGTCCTTTTTGAAGGACAAGAACATCTTAGCAGAATAGATGCAAACTGCTGCTGCGATACATGTCTTCACAGCTGGAAATGGGGCTTGAGCCCACCTTGTTGACTGGTGCACCCAGGATGGTGCTAGGGTGCAGAATCAGGTCTGGCAGTCAGGGAACTCCTGGCTGTCCATCATGTGCTCAAGCAACTTCACATAATGGCCTCCTAGAGATTCTTCTGTTCGTTTATAGTCACCTCTGAACTTTCCCCGGCTTCCGTCAGGTTGACACATGCACTCCCCAGCCCTGCAGATGCTCAGGAAAATTCAAACTAAGTGGGATCTCTACTGGGAAATAGCAGTTGAGCACTCTGCATTGCTACACTGATCTCCTGCGATGTGGGACTTTATTGGACTGCTTCTGCTTTATCCTGATTTAAATATCCTGACAGTGGTGCAGCCCCATGGCTCTCAAGAACCGCCACCATTTGAACAGCACTTTGCAAAAATACAAGCTGCGAGATTTCCTCGTGCCACCTGGGGCTGCTTGAGAAAAAGCAGTGAAAAATTGCTGCTGGCTACTGTATTACAGCACAATGGAGCTGCAGGCAGGCCGGCTTTTTCATGTTATCGCAGAGTTAAAATTGATGAATAATAGGGCTAACAAAATAAAAGAAGGTTCTTCCTTGCGCTGCCTGGGGAACAGGAAATTCTGCACGGGCGAGCGCACAGAGGTGAACAAAGCGTTAAACCTTGGCAGAGCAGCTGCCGCTGACCTTCTGGTCCCAGCACCGCTAAACAAAGCTCCTGTTACAGCTGAACTTTAGTACCAACTTCTGCAGCTCCAGGGATCCTCGCAAAAGTACATGCCGAGCTGCAATTAACACGGTGCAACTCAGTGGGGAATGGCGGAAGACAGAGGATGGTAGGGCGGTGAAGCTCACGGAGCCCACCGTGTCTTCTCCCTGGGCTCTCCCAAAAGCCTTCCTCTGCTGTGGCCAGTAGTTTAGGACTCGTGAAGCTGGAGGGTGCCTCCAGACCAAGGTGCTCAGTAGTTGCTGATAGATATATCTGCCATAGTTTTTTCATTTCCACTTAGACTTTTGACCTTCACAGCATCCTGCAGCAATGAGTTCCATGGATTGATTATGTGCCCGGGGAAAACATGCTTCCTTTTATACCTAAAAAGTGCTTAATTGCAAATTTTCTGAGTGGTCCTGGGTCCTCTGGCACGGGAAATTATGAACAACTGTTTAATATTTCTCTTTCCCTCCCTATTCATGGTTTTACAACCTCTAATATTGTATCCTCAGAGAAGTCTTTCCTTTCAGAGGGAGAATCCAAAGCCATTCAGTCTCCCCTCACATGAGAGCCTTCTACAGGCAACATCTAATGCTGGGCATCCTTGCTGCCCTCCTGCATTCCTTCTTCAGAAAGCAGAATTCGAGGCACTTCTCAGCAGAGGTCCTACAGGCATGGTCCAGGATCTTAGCATGATGTAAAGATAAGTGAGAAACATTTTCAACTGATAGCACTTCTCATCCTCCATTGAGGATGATGCTGGAATTGCAACCCACAGAAAAAAAATGCATTTATTTCTGCATGAGACTTGATAAGAAGGATGAAGCAGACTGGACATAAGGCATCTGGAATCTCCCTGTCTTTATTCAGGTCCCCAGACTGTGAGGAACAGAAGAATTTGTCCTGTGAAATAATAAACAAGAGTCAGCAGACTTAGATGGGCAAGAAGACTGGTTGTGGCACAGAATAAAGAAACAGGACAAAAAATAGCAAGTTTGGGTTGAAATACCAATAAACATTATCTTGATGCGTTTTGCATATAGCTGAGTTCAGTTGTGGTGCCCTTATCCAGCTCAGTGTTTTTTATGCACCTAGCTTACAGCATCGTCAACCCCAGAGCTCTTCACCATGTGGATTTTGCTGCTCAGGTCAAGAGCTTTTCTGTGCCTTGTCCTTATTGCTCCTGGTCTGTTGCCGTTACACTGACAGCAGGGTGAAGGACGTGGGAACTGCGTGGTTGTTGATGGTGGACATCGCTCCCCAAGTGTGCAATGTATCTTGGGAGGGATGTATCTTGAGGGATGTATCTGGGGGATGTATCTTGGGAGGCAGGTGGGTTGCCCATCAGAGGTTTACCTAATAGTGCAGATCAATAAGGATGTGTTTGAGGTCAACCTTAAGATCAGCTCATTATTGCTAATACTGTTTTCTGGTCCACAGGAAAGCAGGGAGCCTGGAAGAACAGGAACTTTATTGCTTAGGAGTTGGGAGAATCTTTGGGCTCTCTTGTTCCCAACCCAGTGGTAAGAAGTATCTGAACGTGGTTGAGCACTCAAGTGCATGGCATGCAGGCCCTTGGGAATAAAAAAATGTGCAGATTACCATATTGGATCATTCTGGGCATGTAACGCCCTGTTTAGGCATGGTTGGTAACTTCAAAAAAGCTATGAGAAACAGGGCATGAGTACACTGCTTCTCCAACCAAGAGTTTCTCTGAGCTTGTAGCAAGCACTGTTTGTGAACTTACCCCTTCTGAGGCAGGAAAATCCCTAGATCCCCTCAGCATCCATCCAGGAGACGCAGTAAACAGCCTCTTTACCACATATTTGTTAAAATCTATGTGTTTTGGTTTGGATCAAACCACCTTCTGCAGAAACTGGTTTCATCAGACAGCTTCTGCCCTCCTCTAAGCAATATTTATTACTTCGGGTTGCTCTTCATCTTTCAAATGAAGTCCAAACTGTGCTCCAAGGTGACATGTGCCTCAGGATGGTCTTGGGATGGAGCAGGACCATAGCTTGGAAATAGCTTTGGTTACACTACAGGTGAGAGATGCAGTTTTCACTTTGCAGGAAGAATTTGTGGTTGAGGCCGTAAAGCCTTGTGCGAGGAGATGAGTGCCTTGCAGAGGAGGTTGCTTTGGGAATTTGGGGTCTTTGGTCAGCTCCTTCCCCTGCCAGGGCACCCACAAACCTCCCCTCTCATCAGGACGGAAGGCAGTGCTGTGTAGCATTGCCACGGCTCCCAGCTGAGTCACATCATCCCCAGGGCTTTGCCCCAGTTCCTGGGATTTCATGAATCCTCACCTTCCATTTTGAAAACTTGTGAACCTGATGGTTGCTGGGGGAGACTTGAAAGCATGGTGCAGGCATAATTGGAAAGCTTAAAGCCTCAAAATTCACACTAAAAGCTGACACTCCTTGGTTTCAGAAACCTGCTATGGGTGGGTGTGAGAGGAGGCAGGCAGCGGCACTGGTGCTTTTAGCAGTAACATCAACAGCATTAATACTAACGGAGCCACCATGGTCCAGGACTTCATTTGCATTTGCTCTGTGATAGAAACTCATCCCAGAGAAGGGTCTCCTGTAGGTGCTGCAGAAGTGATGCATGAGACCACTCTGCCCGAAGGACCTCCTGGTTCAAGTACAAGGGCTCAGACTTACGGTAGCCGATCCTTCTCCACAACCACTCACCCTGTCCCACAAGCTGCAGCTCCCCACCCTCTGTCCTCGTCTACCTGGGTTATCGAAGCTAATGAACGTGGGGGTCTCGCTTAAGTGGCTGGGATGCAATTAGCTCAGCACCTCCCAGAGATTTTGGGGACCATGTAGTGGTGGTACCTACTCCCATTCCTTCATGAATCATTGTGTTTGGAGAAAGGACGCTGTAAGTGGAGGTAGAGCAGACACTGAGAGAGGTGCCTGGAGCACGCTGAGCCTGTCAGGCACGCTGAGCCGTGGGTGCCTGTCAGGAGAAATCACTGCAGCTGTCTGGGAGATTTCTTGCCTCCCGCTGCTAGATCTGTGTGTAACCCGTGACAGAATGGTACGCAGGGTTCACGTGTACCTGGGATACAGTGGGAGTTGTTTTGGCATGTTTGGAACTCCTGTACATCATCCCAGGTCAGGAGGATTTGCAGGCTTTGTTACACCACTGCCAGTATTCGTTAGGAGCTGAAATTGCGGTACCGGCAGCAATGGTGGCCAAGTTTCCAATCTGGTCGATGCTGCAGAAAGCTGCCAGCACTGAGTCCTCACCCAGGACCTCTGGGAATGTGCCTGGGGACTGGCTCATCCCTGTTTCACACCACCCACGGGCCACCCCACACTCTCAGCACTCCCCTCCAGCCCTGCCTCTCCACCGGCAGGCGACTCCGCCAGGAGTCTCTGCATAGCGGTGGGAACCAAAGCCCTGGGTCCTCCTGCCTCCAGGCATCCCCCTGTAAATCTGGCATGAGGACCACTTGCCAGCTTCCCAGGGCCATCGTTGCAAATTGAAAAACGTTTTTTGGAGGCTGCCAGACTGCCACTCGGAGTGGCCCTGTGGTGCTCTGACCTAAGTGCCAGGTATTTTTGTGTTTGGTTGGTTTTTTTTTGAAATCTCCTAAATCAACATTCTGGTGCACTGTGCAATGCAGTCTGGACAAAAAGAGTATGGAAGAAAACGTACTCAAAAAGCCAAACCTCCAACCTCCACAGTTGCTTTGGACATCATGAATTACCAGTAGACGCGCGATTAGCAGGAGAGAGGATGGGGAGAGCAGAGGTCCATTAACGATTCCCTACCCCCAGCATATGGCTAATTAAAATTTCTAATTAAGGCACTGTGGGGGTGAAGAAAGGAAGCTCTTGGCCGAAAGTCCCCCTCCTTTTTCTATATTTCCTTCGATAGCTTTATAAATTTCCCCCCTAAATTAACTAATTAATATCACCTAATCAGTTAATAGAATTAGCTAATTAGATTGCTTAATGGAATTTCTGAAGAGCAGATTTAGAAGCTCTTAAGGAGACTTTAATCACTTTTTATCTGGGAAGCGAGGCACCAGTGTCTGCATTCATTCAGCAACTTAGAGCAACTGCCGCTATCAGCAGAACATTTCTGAAAATCACTAATCGGGTTTCATCCCACCCTGCAGTCGCAGCTACAGTCACCCAAGCTTGAGAGGTCAACCTGAACCTGACCCTCCAAGTTGCTGTTGCCTGCACCCGATCGCATCAAAAATCCACTGCTCTCAAGCTCTCGGTGCTGTATTTTACTAGAATCAGTGGTGGGGCAGAGCACTGCGAAGGTAACCGATCTCCCTGCAGGATCTGGAGTGGTTTGTTAGCCCGTGGCATTTTCTCAGCTTTTTGCTGACGGTGTGCTTAAGTGGTGGTGAGTGATAGCAAATCCCTCCCTCAGCCTCTGCAGCGGTTGTGTTCACAGGGGTCAAAGTTTTCTCCCAGTCCCCTCCGCACCAGTGTGCAAACACAAAAACACACGCACACACTGCTGATGGCTCCCAACAGGGAGACTGCGGTGAGGGAGAAATATATATGTTGAGAAAAACATAGCAATGGGTGATTTTGTGCTTCTCTGCCTGTGCTGGGGACTTGTACCACCAAAGATAAGGCTCTACAGGCAGCACGGGGCAGCTCCAGCAAGTAGTTACTTGTTTGAGGCTGTCTGGTGAAGAGGGATGAGAGGGGAGGCTGGGTTTGCAAAGCTGTCCAGCAACAGGTAGGCTGGTCTTGCTGGGACATCCAGAGCTATTCTGGCTTTGGGCACTAGCCCTTGCTGCTTTTCAGCAGTGCAAAGTGGGAGTGAAGGCTGGAGGGCTTGTCCCTGCTCTTTGGGGACACTGTATGAGAAAGGGAGAACTTTGTGATCCAAGATAAGCCCAGCTCACCAGGCTGCTCATCATACCCAACATGAGGAACTGGGAGAAAATGGGTTGATCTGGGAGATTGGGTTGTGTTCCTGCCTTCAAACCAAGGGCCAGATTCTAAGTCACCTGCAGAGCAACTTGGACTTGTTGGAATTGGGTTGATGTCCCCTAACATAAGAAGGACATGGACCTGTTGGAGAGAGTCCAGAAGAGGGCCACGAAGATGATCAGAGGGCTGGAGAACCTCTCCTATGAAGGCAGGCTGAGCGAGTTGGGATTGTTCAGCCTGGAGAAGAGGATGCTTTGGGGAGACTTTATAGCCCCTTCCAGTACCTAAAGGGGCTACAGGAAAGATGGGGAGGGAGTCTTTATCAGGGAGTGGACTGATAGGACAAGAGGTAATGGTTTTAAATTGAAAGAGGGTAGGTTTAGATTACATATGAGGAAGAAATTCTTTACTGTGAGGCTGGTGAGACACTGGCCCAGGTTGCCCAGAGAAGCTGTGGCTGCCCCATCCCTGGAGGTGTTCAAGGCCAGGCTGGATGGGGCTTTGAGCAGCCTGGTCTAGTGGGAGGTGTTCCTGCTCATGGCAGGTGGGGTTGTTTAAGGGCCTTTCAAACCTGAACCATTGTATGATGATGGTGATGGTGTCCTCCAGCCCAACATCTGGCTATGTACACTAGTGGGAAGGGTGGCAGGGTTCTGCTCTCCACACAACATTGCTAACGTGGCTTTGAAATAATTTCCAAACTGCGTGCAGCTTCCAGCCCTCATGCTAATTGGGTTGTTGTCAGGGAGGCTGTCAACAGCCACAGCTGAATGTGGGATACGCACCTGTGGTTGGGTCTGGGAGCCCAGTGTCTGTCTCAGGCAGAGGTTCAACCTGGCCATTTGAGAGTCATTCAGTTGTGTTCCCCCCAGGCAAACTATGTCCACCCTGCAGCAAAAATCAGATTGATGCAGCCTGAACTGCAAACTCCGAAGGCAATTTAATCCATCCCAGGTTATTGACACCACGACCTGAGACGGGTGCAGCAAAGGCTGCGCGGTTCCTAGCAGTTGCTGTTATATTGATTTTGTGATCTTCTGTTCTCACACTGAGCATAGTGTGGAGTAGGAGAAGCACCCGGTGTTAGCTCTCACTGTGGAGGTAACACTCTGCCTCTCTGTCGGCTGTGCCCACATGATTTAATTAAACAATTATGCTGTGTTAGACTCTTCATACAATGACATGCTCTAGGAACCCCTAAGAGGTCAGCATTTTCCAGTGGTTATCAAGGTGGGGTCCTTCTCCAAGACTGCCTCTGTAGTATTTTAGCCAGTAGCTACTATGGCTGCCCAGTGGCAGCTCCCGTGGGTGGCAAAGTGGAGCTGACAGATATGACCTGACCTGTGTGAAGACAGCTGTAGAGTGATGGTGGGCTCCTGGAGAGAGATCGGCCTCTCTACATGGGGGAGAGCCAGAATGACACTGGACCAGGACACCAGGCAACCTTGAGACTTGCCAAAAATTGTTTTCCTCCTGCATTGGAATGAAAACAAGGCTTTTGGAATATTTCCCTGTGACACTTTGCATTTTCTTGAGCTGCAAATGCTCAAGTCTCTGCCCTGCTTGAAGGTTCAGGGGACAATTTTACCTCTGACTGCCCCAGCACGGGACTCAGGCCATAAGCCTGGTGAGTCTGAAGGTCTCGGGGTGGTGAGGGGTAGCTGAGGTAGGTCAGCAGCAAGGACGGAACTTTTCCAAAGCCTGAGTCAGGCTCCTGCTGTGAATCACCACCAGGAAGGCCCTGTCTGTGTGTGCTGGCTGAGCAGGACCAGCGCGTATTGCCTCCCAGTCGAGCTGCTCAACACAGACACCTGAGTCTTCCTCTTGTGCCCCTCCAGCACCAACAAAGTTGTTCCGATGAAGCTCCCATCGAAACCAAGCTGTCTAAAGGAGCACGCTGTGCTAGGACCTAAGTCAGCTATGCAACACCATGTTGTCTTAATAAAGCAGTCTCAGCAATTATCCAGGGAACTTGCCCCCCCCGTTTTCCCCTCTTGCTTGTGGATTTCCTGTGAACAAGCTGAGACCTCTAGATTTCCTCAGCGTCTGGGTTTTTTTCTGCCATTAACCTTCGCAAGCCATCCCAGCCCAGGGATCGCCTGCAACCCAGCCCACGCAGTTATTTTGTTGGAGAGGTGATATGCTGTGCCATGAGGTCGTTCCCCTCTTGGGCTGAAGTGTGGCCAGAACCAGCGATGTACAGATGATGAGACAGCACCCCATGAGCCTGGCTTCAAAACCTTGAAATTTTACATCAGGTGAATAAATGATTTGAAGTGTCTTACAAGGAATGTTATGGCAAAATTAGGTCTCTCCAGTGTAGACATCTGCATCTGTCGTTAATATTGTTCTCTATGGAAAAAAACAGGCAGTTTAAATAGGGTGATTTGCCTCCTCCTTGAAAGATATAGAGAGAAGCCAGCGAATGGACCTCATGTGATGAACCTTCGGAGAGCAGCACAACGACACTGGAGCAACCTAAATGTCACGGTGCCTCATCTTTGAGCATCTGGTTGTTCACAGGCTTCCCTTAGCAACACTGAGGAAAACATTACCTGAGAGTCTCTAGTCCCCAAGACCTGGGGCTTAGAGGGAGAACCCAAGAGGAGGGTAATGAGCCAACCTTCTCCAGCTAACCAGCTGCAATGCTGAAAAGCAGCAGACGGTACTCAAATCAATGCAGCTTATTGCATTGCCAGCGCACTACGGACCTGTTGGTGGTCACTAAGAATTACTGTGGGTTTGGAGAAAGGACACCAGTTCACATTATCAGGCATGAGTCAGTAGCCATGAAGGTTTTACAATGTTGATAAAACAGTTTCTGTCCCCTCCAAGGCTCCACACCTCACTGGTATCACAAGGCAATTGCCCATGACTCCTCCCAGAGGAGGAGCTGGAGGCTTTCTTGGCACTAATGTTAGCCTGAAGAGTTACAGTCATTTTCTGGTGGCAGCACTGGTTCCTGACATGGAAGTGGTGTGGTGATTGAACAGTATTTATCCCACTGGAAGCCTGATGTTGCGTTTCCTGACGGGCAGATAGGTCCAGGTTTGTCCCTGGGCACTTGCATCAGGAGAAGCTCCATGTGCAGGTGCCTCCTGCCGTGATGCTACCTCTGCCAGCAGCTGCCTTGGTAACGGCAAGATGATGAGGACCATATGGCACCAAAGCAGCTTCGCTGCTCTAGTAACATCTCTTAACCCTTTGGAGGGCATCTTCTTCCAGGCTGAGTAGCATGGCAGGTTGAAATGGCTTGCACTAGGGCCAAGTAGCGCAGCATCTCGGCTTTGATAGTGGTCCTCTGCAGATACCCAAGGAAAAGAGCAGAAATAAAGGAAATCTGAAGTGGCTCTTCAGAGATTCCTCCCTGTCAGCCCAGTGTCTGGCAATAGGCGGATTAGTACCTTCCTGATCCACAGGGTTGTGTCCACAGTTTGGAGTTTCAGGTCTCTTGATGGACTTAGAGGAATGTGACTAGTTTGTAAAATTTCTCCAGCCTTATGCAGCAGCCTGTACCCCCTGGCATATGAGTTCATGAAAACAATAGGAATATCATTCCTTCTGGCTCTCCATGGAGATTTGTTAGCCTATCAGGTGGATTTCTGTTGTACTCTCTTGGCAATGACAAAATTTATTTCACTAAGAGTACCAAAATACTGCTGGGAAATTAAACTTCAAGCAGTAAAATAGGCCAAAAATGCTGGATTAGGCCATCCCTACCAGTGACTAGATGCATAGAGAAAAGCTGAAAGCCAGGAAAAATATAGTATTTCCACAGGACACTTCAATGCTTTAGCAAGTCTTTAGCTCTAATAGCCCCCGATGGACTTTGGGGGGGGGAGCTTGCCTAATTCCTTTATGAGCCCTTGTGCATTTCTAGCAGCCACAACAACCTGCAGTAAGGAGCTCCACAGTTCAACTGTGCGCTGGTTAATGAACCACATCCTTTTGTTTGTTTAAGCCATCTGCCTGTTAGTTTTACTTGTTGGTCTCTAATTCCTGTACTGGTGGAGACCGTGGACACCTGGTCCTTGTTTATCTTCTTCGAGCCACTGATGAACTTTTAGACTTCGCATCCCTACTCTTTCCCAATGAATTCCAAAGACAGACAAGTCGTAGTTTATTTAATCATTGTACAGTGTGTTATAGAAAGGGCATTCCATTACTGTGCTATATTTGTCCATTCCAGATTTTTCATATTCAACAGAACATTTCTGATAGCAAACTTCATGTAAACTTCTTAAAAACGTGGTAGTATGTGATCATTTTGTAGAGAGGTAGAGACGGAGAATGGTCTGAGCGTATAGGTACAGCAAACAGTAGGCGGATGGATAGAGATTTTTACTAAAATGCTGATCTCTAAATAATGTCTCCTATTCGTACAGGTTTTCTAAGAAAAAAAAAAAGATGTATTTTTTCTTATTTAAAACTCCCCTGAAATGGAATACCCCAAACAGGGTCTGATTTGTTGATGAATTCTTCCTCGGGGCTTGTATTCAGACCCAGCATAAAATGGTTAACATTGAAAAGCTAAAATATCCCTCTCCTGGACATTCCTCTGGTGTGTCCGTTTTCACAGACTCTGACTCCTGCACTCCTTGAACACATTAACATTTTCTGGTTTCCAAAACTGCAAGCTTATATTAACTTTCCCCTGGCCAGGTCACTAGCAAAGCTGTGTAAACAAATGACCTGTAACCATAATCTTCTTCAGTTCCCCCTATTGATTTCACTCTGCTATTTGCCTGACAAATATTAGCAAACCTTCCTTCTGAAATGGTGAAACTTTTGAATGCTTCTTAGTTGGGGTGAGTCAGGGGAGACTGAAAACTGTCTATGATCATAGACTGGGGTTGAAGAAGTGTACTGGTTTTGGCTGGGATAGAGTTCTTTTTTTTAATAATTGCTTGTGTGGTGATATGTTTTGGATTTGTGATGAAAAGAGTGCAATGTTTTAGTTATTGCTGAGCAGTACTTAAACAGCCTTAAAGCATTTTCTGCTCCTCAGACTGCCCCACCAGTGAGTAGGCTGGGGGTGTATGAGGAGCTGGGAGCGGATACAGCTGGGGCAGCTGACCCCGACTGACCAAAGGGACATCCCACACCATATGATGTCACACTCAGCAACAAAAGCTGGGGAAGAAGGAGGAAAGGGGGATGTTCGGAGTTATGGCATTTGTCTTCCCGAGTCTCATGATGGAGCCCTGCTTTCCTGGGGATGGCTGAACACCTGCCTGCGGGTGGGAAGTAAGGGATCAATTCCTTATTTCACTTTTGCTTTACCTATTAAACTGTCTTTATCTCAACCCACAAGTTTTCTCACTTTTACTGTTTCTATTCTCTCCCCCATCTCACTGGTGGAGAGTGAGTGACTGTGTGGAGCTGAGCTGCTGGGGTTAAACCATGACAGGAAGGCAACCATGTTGATATGGTTATTAAAACTTCTTCAAGGACCCATGATGGTTGATGATATTTCGATTTTGAAAATGTACATTTTGCAGCATCAAGGGGCCAACAATTAGGTGGGCCCGTTCACTGCTGCATCTTGAAAGTCATTCATGCCATGACTCCAATGAGTAGGTCTATTTTGAAGTGGCTTCCCCAGAGACTGGTCTTGCTCCACCATGGCTTCAGGTTTTGTATAAGTCATTTTGCAGTGATATAGAACATATAGGGGTGAGAAACCTCTTATGGTGTTACAGATGACACAGAAATTTGTAGGCTAGCAAATAAGGAAGATGTGGGTTACTCACACTGAGAAATATGGATCGTGTACTTAACTGGTCGTGGTTCAGCAGGATGCTTTTAGTCCAGCTAAATAGAAGGGAATCCCTCTGGGAGTGAAGAATGCAAGGCTGTGCTTACAGAAAAGCAAGATCCATGTTTGAAAGCAGTGTCTTGAGGAACGACTTCAGGGTCATCTGTGATAACCTCTCAAGATGGGCTCTCACTGCAATACCATGGGGGATAAAAAAAAAGAAGTTATAATCTTCAGATCAGTTAAAAAGGTAGGTAATGTCAGATGGGACAGGGAAAACACAGTCTTGGGAGGCGAGCTGTGCTGAGTCCAGACATGTTGGGAGAGCAAGCATGAAGAAGAGTTGAGAGAGACACACAGAGATGGACAACAGTATCTGGAAATCAAAGAAATTCAACCTCAAACTAGATCTCAGCTTTCTAAGGCTGGAGAAAACTGAACATTGGTCTATCTGGAGAGAGGCGGTGGAAGGGGTTGTCTCCAGACAAGCTGCCAAGCATATGCTGTAGCTCATATTTGAGGACACCTTATTTAAGGGTGGAGCTGGAGGAGTGGTGGCATCCTGGACCAGCAAGGCTCTGGCTGTGATCCTCCATTTTCCCCACTTCTTTTCAGGTCTAGCAGCTGTTGCTGGTCCACAGTAAGATAAACCTGATCAGCTTCAGGCCATCCTGAAGTGTGCCGGGAAGGTCTCCTGCACAGGAGTCTTTGGAATGTGAGGAGAAACCAGCTCATGACTTGCTGGCCTGTGATGCAGAAGGCCACTTAGATGAGCCAATGCTCCCTGACGCCAGAGATTCCTGTTGCCAGTGTGTGGGTACAGAGATATGCATACTCATGTGCACATGAATGTGCAGCTATGCGTCCCCAGGATGCTCAGCCCCGCCGGTGACGTCCAGGACAGCCCCGTGACTCCTCTGTTCACTCAGCCAGACTGATTTCTTTTCCCTCCTGTTCATTTGCCCTTCAAATTCTTTGAAGCACACAATTTATACAAGCGGGAGCTGGTTGCCTTTTGCTTCCCCCGCAAAACAAAAGGAGAGACAGAAGAGAGGATTGTATATGTAAAGAAAAAGCTCCACAAGAACAACCTCACAGCTGACAGCTCAGACAGGGTCTCCTCCAGGGAACGGAATGCATTATATTAACCGTGATACACTATGGAGCCCTGTGCATACATCACTTTCCAAAATGTTTTTAAAAGTTCATTAACTTCCAGTGGAAAGTTGTGGCTGCATCAGTTGCCTTCGAGCCATTTTCGCCGACTCTTGGCCCTGGCTGGGGAATACTTTGTTGATTTAGACGGGTCTATTAGAAAGTGTAAGTCTGCTGGGATATATAAAAGGCAAAGCTTCACTCTCCTGAACATTTCCTTAGTGCAGCACTTTAAAAATGGCACGGGAAGCAGGCTTTGAATGCCTTGCTGCTTTTTAACTGCTGGACTTTCAGCTTGAATGTTTCAACTTGGTTAGTAACCTGTAAATGACACCAATAAAAAGGCATCTGAATGGGGAGGGAGGAGAGAAAGAAAAAGATGAGATCCCTCCAGCATTTCTGCTGCTTCTGGGAATTTGTTTCTAACCAGTAATAAAAACACCTGGCACCCAGTGAGGACCATGTGCTGGAAAAGTGGATGTGACCCACTTATCCAAGGGAAAAGTCTTTTTTTTGAGGGGGAGGAAGGGACAGAAAGGAATATGTCTATAATATCAGAGCAGGGAGAACAGTGGGGTGAAATATTTTCAGGGTTGTCTGTTGCCTTTTGGAGGTGCTCTCCCAAAGCAGCACTCCCGGAGCTTCGGATGGGGATGAAGCATCTCCTTCTCCTCCCAGTGTCTCACAAGGTTGGACCTGAGCTGCCCATGGAGGCGCTGGCAATGCAGCCACAGATGGGTGCTCGGGACCTGCCCTTCTGCGCCCTGCCGCCATCCCGACTGCTTTTGCTAATGTTGATCCTGAGGCTGAGGGAGGAGAAAAGGAAGAGAAAGTCCTGGGCGATCAGGCAAGGCCCGACCTGAACACATGCCCTTGTGAAACTGTTAACTAGGGTTGGCTGCAGCTTTTGGGGAGATAAAAACTGACGCCTCTCCCTCCCCCAGCAAATATTCACATTTTCTATTTTTGTTCCTATATCTTTCATGACCCCAGCTGCCAAAATTTCCTCCGATACTGTATTTTCCCTTCCCTTTTATTCTCTTTTCCTCCAATCTGACCATTGCAACATTAGAAAAAGAAGGGGATTTAAAAAATGAAGCACACAGTCAAGCTGTTATCTTCATTTGAAAGCAAGAACAATACAAACTGTTTGCTAAATGTATTTAATGTATTTATCCTTCTTATTTTTTTTTTCTTCTTCTGAATAAGACAAAATATTTCTTGGTGGCCAAAGAGAAACTGCTGTATTTTTCTGGCTCTGACATACATTGTATGCCGCTAAGCCTAATACATATTTATTTAAAATATTAATGCAGATGACTGAGCGGTGCCTGGCTGATAAGCGTGTTCATTGGAGACTTGTTTGCACATTGTCTTCTGCTGCTCTCCGAGCCTCGTTCAGGGGCCTTGTTGGAAGGAGAAATATGCTGGAGAGTAAAAGGTTCACTTCCTGCCCTATAGGAATTTTTTAATTACCATTTTGACAGAGAACAAGTTTAACTGGCTCTTCAACCACAGACTATAAGGTCATTGCTATCACAGACCATAAAGAAGATACAAAAATGAGGTAATAAAGTATATGGGCTGTGTATGTCTGGTAATTTAACATTATTCTTGTAACCCTGTGAGTCACCTGTGACTAATTTAAAAATGCTGATGCACTTAGATGAAAGCCACAGTAAACCACCTAAATCAGAGTCTGAGAGCAGTAAACACTGGGGGTGGGGAAGAGGACGGAGACGAAGAGTGGATCCAAGCTTTTATCTGAAAAGATGCAATCAAGATGTGCCTTCAGCTGGTGGTTCGCAGATCCCGGGAAGCTGCCTGCTTTGCACAAGCATCCCAATGTGCTCTTCACCCACTGCATGCCCGCACGGTGCCCGAGGGCTCTCCCACCAGGGCAGGAGCTGAACCAGGTCAAATTCAGAGGGTTTGGGGTAGGCACTGGCTCCCAGGGGTGACAACAAGACCCAGGGGGTGCAAGTCCTGGGTTACCACTGTGGGGGTTACTGGGTAGCTGGTTCGAGGGCAGCATCCCTTCAGCTGCTTGCTAAAGCTGTTTTATCCCAAATAAAGGGAAGGACAGAGACATGAGCTGCTGCTTCTGCTGTGCTGTGGCTGAGAGACACTGCCTGCTTCGAATTTAGAGTATAGCTCTTTCGGTTTCTTTTTTTCTTCTGCCCCTTACGATCAGTGTTGTGTTTGTTTTTCAGCAGGCAGTGCCATGGGGCGGGAGGTGGAGGAAGCTTTTCTCGCAGGTAGACAGTATTTTTAGGCAGGTTGCCCAAGGAGGCAGGTGTCGGGGCTGGGGTGCACAGCCGGACAAGGGTGCTGGCTGCCAAGGCACCTTGTGTCCTCCATGCCCCTTTGCTGCGGGGACTGAGCTCTCAGCCAGAGTACAGAGTCATTTTGTCCTGGTGAAACCAACGTAAAGCAGCTCAGCTCCCAAAAATCCTGTTTGTCCCCATCCTCCCCCCAGTCCTGCGTTCCCACTCCTTGCCTGGCAGGGACCAATGCACAGCTCATCCCAGGGTGAGTCGGTTCAGGGAAATGAACCAGCAGGAAATTATTTGCTTGTTTGGGATGTTTTCTGCTGGCTTAGCTCTCCAAAGCAGCTGCCTGCAGAGAGAGGGCAGGTTCCTCCGGGAGGGAGGATGGGGATGCCCTGACAGGGACAGGGCAGAGGTTGGGATCCCCAGCAGTGACAGATACAATGGGTTAAAGATTCAGGGAATGTCCCACACTTGGAAAGACGCCTTCCTTCCCCATCCTCCCAACCCCATGCAGGGAGACAATGAGACTGTCATGGTGTAGGCTGGGCTGGCCGCTAAACGAATGAGAGATGCTCTTTTTAACCTCAAACGAGGACAGAGACCTTTTGCATGCTGGTGCTGTGCATTTTGTTTCCATGCAGTACAGGCACCAGAGGGGAAATTTTGGATGTAATACCTCAGTTATTTTCTACCCATAAAGCCAAAATTTCCAGAGTAGCTCTAATCCAAAGACAAACATTACCCCTAATATCATCATTTGGGGTTGTGAATTAGTACTGGCAGCAAAAGAGAGCAGATACGTAATCATGGGGGCTGGGGACACTTGAAGGAAACAACAATGGTCGATAGATATTGATTCCCCTCTTCAGTGCTCTCAGCAGCTACAGGCTGGAGAAGAAAAGCCTTTTGTTCCTCCTGGGAAGGTGTGGGAGGTGGCTTGCGCTCCGTGGTCCCAGAAGCAGATGGGCCAGAGGGTTTTTTTGTGCTCTCTGGCACAGCAGAGACTGGTCCATGGTAGGGAGGAAGGGATGCTCCCATGCTGCACAGCCCCAAACCCATGTTTTCTGCTGAAGTCTCAGCAGAGTAACCCAATGCAGCATTTCGCAGACCTCCTGTGGGATTGCACAGCCCCATGGGGCACGTGCCACTTAATTTTGGAAGCCAAGCCATTCTTGCTGGTGGCAATGGGGAAGGTCTGCCATGATCTGCTTTGCCCTGCAGGTAAATCTGCTCCAGGTTTCAGAGTGGTTCTGCCCTACCTAGTGCGGGATCCACAGCTTTGGGGGTTTCCTGCAGAAGGCAGGTACAAGAAGAGTGAGGCACAGTGGACTGAAGGGTGACATAGACACAGAGTCCCTCAGAAAAGATGCTGGAGGATGAGCCATCAGGGCTTACCCAAGAGAACTCTCATGGCACATAGGAGAGGAGTCGACCTCTGTTAGACCTCTGGTCCTCCTGGCCTCAGGAGGCAAGGTCAAAACCTGAGTAAAACATCCTCCCTTATTCACTCCTTCGTTGAGGCAGCTGCCAGGCCCATCGTGCCATCTCCAGACTGGGAATCTGGAAATGCCGGTTTCCCTCCCATCTCTGACCTGGCCCGTGGTATGACCTGGCTTGAGTCACTCCACCTCTCCCTGCTTCCCTTTCCCCTCGGTGCTTTGTCGTGTTGGATGAGCCCATGAGCTCTTCGCTGGCAGTGCTGCCTCTTGCGTGCTTGTTCCACGTGTAGCACAACAAGTCACCAAAACCCCCCGTGACCTCCAGACCTCACAGCAATGCAGAAAATGAGGATAAATTTCAGGCAGTCTTCACAAGAATGGCTTTGGTATCGAGCACTCAAATTTCTCAGTTCCCTGGGAATGCAATTTCTGACCCCCCAAAAAGTTGCAGCATCTCAACATTTGCCTTCATAATGACACAGTGCGAAAAAGGTGACTTGGGAGCAAGCTTACCTGAGTGTCTTCACAGAATAACGAAGTCTGACGTAAGGCGACAGGGCTCAGGGAAAGATTTCAACATTTTTGACATAAATGATAACATTTTTCAGTGAAACCCTCAAAATATACAAATGGTGATTTGAAAGGGAGGGGGGAAAAAAAGAAAGAACAAGCTGTTTTCTTGACCTGGTGAAAAATAGGAGAATGCCATTGAAAGTCATGTTTTGAGCCAAAAGTTCTATTTTGACAGAATCCCATATTTCATTAAGAAATATCTCGTGGTTGGAAGACATCGGTTGACAGGGTCTGTTCCTCCCTGAATCCCAACAAGATACCTAGTGCTGTGCAAAAGCAGAGAGAGAGAGAGACCAAGCCCATTCCAAGCAGCTTCTTACCATGCAGACTAACTCTTATCTCTCACTTTTGATTTTTTTTTTTTTTTTTGCTTTGTAACGTGTATTTTGAAAAATGGAGGTAAAGCCTAGGAGCAAAATTGCCCAGTATGTGACTTTCTGACATATAATCAATTGTCTGCTCACTGACTACAGACTAGCTGTGTTAATATGTCCGTGAAGTCCTTCAATTTATCAGGCAGGGCGGCAGCATCTCTGAACCTAGAGCTGGCTGGCGATAATAGAGGGGAGCAAAGTAACTGAATATAGCCACTTTTCCCCGAAGTAACTTATCATTCAGTCTATATTCATGGATTAGCCTGTGCTGGTTTTTTTCGGCCTCTGGCACAGTGAAAACTGTGCACTGGTTTTTAGTCAGGATGTGTGAAAAACGGAGTTTGGGTGGGGAAGATGTTAAGTAGTGTGTAATAATGAGGTGCTGCCAGATAATATTTTTTTGTGGAAATTTGGGAAGAAAAAGCTGGCAGAACTTTATGGGTCGAACCCTTTTCTTTTTGGTGGAGCAGTGACTGCCTGAATAATCTGAAAACATTTAATTGTCTTATCCTGTGGGTAGCTGTGACACAGGCATCACCCAGTTTTAAAGGAAGATCATGTGGGAATCCATCTTTCTGAATAAACCACACCTGAGATGCTGTCATAGACCTGTGAGGAAAAACCTTCTTACGGCGCAAATGTGGACCTGATTGAGTCTTGGAGTTTTAAAATATTTGCTTTTGGGATGCTCAATACCCATATGGGAAGCCGGTGAGGAGCTGGGATCAGTCGGCTCACCAGCCTGAGACACCACGTGTCTGTAGCAAGAGGATGGCAGCAGTTGTGGTGACCCAAGACACAAACTGTCTCTGGTTTCTTCTCATCTTTCTTCCAAACCCGCAGTGGACCGCGGGAAGGATGAGCTTGCCCTTTGCAAGCAGCCAGGCTTTCCCCCCTGTTCCGCCCTTTAGCAATGGCAATCAGAGCATCTCTCTGCTGAGGCTTTTATTCTTTTTTTCTTTTTTTTTTTTTCCCCCTTCTCCCTCTTTATTTGCATACTTCAAGGAGCTTAGCTGGAGAGGGAGTTTCACCAAAGGAGGTGAGCTGAGCAGCCCTCATCTGTGCAAACTTTCCTGGGCAACAGCCCCCCAGTGCAGCTGGAGCTTGGACTAGATTAAAGAAAAATATTATGGGGATTTTTAATTTCCCTGTGTGGAGCTGGGAAATGAAGAACCACCATGAGAGAAGTTTGCCAGGGGCAGCGAGTAGATGAGAATGTCAAGCCCAGTGAGAAACTACTGAGAAGTACTGGAGCAGCATTTTTATTCGAAAGGAGTTCTCATCTCCTGCATTAGCTGCTCCGGGCACTGAGCTGGAGTACAAAATGAGATCCCCAGGGTCCTACCAACAGGACAACATCTAAAGAGCCCCGCTCAATTACAATTGTACGGCTGTTGTCACTCCCAATCTCCCTGTGTTCTCCACGTGACAGGAATGAGACATGAGGATGGGGGCTCTGCTGCCAGCTGCCCCATGCAGGCTGCAAGGTGGGGAGGAGTGTTTCTTGGAGTGATGTCGGGTCTTTCTTGAAGATGCTGCTAATGCAATCCTCGTCCTGCTCAGTCTGCTGTGTTATCCATCCTCTTTTGGTGGCCACAGCAAGTACGGCAGGTTTTATCTCCTTGGCCCTGAATTTGTATCGCTTGGCTTTTCACACCACCTCTAGTCTTGACAGAAAATAATTTCCAAAAGCACAGACATAACTCAGATCCGACATGCCATCTCCCAGCAGGACTTAAGATCCTGTACACCATTTCAGGTAGAATTCAAAGGGAATTAGCTAAATCAGAGCCTTGCACAGGAAGGTTGGACGTCCCCTTAGTCCCCTCCTGCAGGGATTCCCGTGTCTACTATAGACCTTCACAATGAAAGACCCAACCAGAGTCAGACAGCACAGGTAGTACAAGCATCCGTGGTTTAAGATTTATGGGATGAAGAAAGCCCATGTGATATATTCCCATTATATTTTCCGCACTAAGAGTCCCATTATATTTTCCGCACTAAGAGCATCTTTTTGCCCCAGGTACTGGAGATTCATTTCCTAGCATATATGCCAGAAGCATCCCCAGCTAACCAAGCTCAAAGTTGAACAGAAGAAAAAGGCCAGACAGTTTTGACATGACTTTTTAACTCATAGTTTCTTCTAATTGTTCAGTGAAAAAAAGAATTTTTCAAAACTTAAAAAAATATGTATTTTTAGTATCCTCTGGTACTTATATATGAACATGTGTGTTTGCTGATTTTGACCAAATTTGTCAGGAGCGGAGGTGTCCCAGAGTCTCCCAAATGTTCTGAGGAAAAGGAAGTCTGAACTAAGGAACCCATATGGGTTAGACTCCCAATACATGCCCCAAAGTGGGAAAAAGCCTCACCTTTTCAAATGCCCATCTTTCAAGCTTACCTCCCTCTCCTACACCAAAATCCTGGGACACATATGCAAAGGAAGCCAGGTTTCCTCAATTTCTGCTTCCTGCCAAATGTTCAGGGAGTGTCTGGCTAACACTTGGGATTCCAGCAACTAAAAACGAGCTGAAGGCTCAAACCTGTGTTGCACATCAAAATACCAGAGTGTTTTGGTGTTGCTCGGTCCTTCTCATTGCACTGGTTAACTTGAATTAGCTTGTTCGAGAATGATGCCTTTTATCTGCTTGTCACATGCATGCTTAATGTGAACAACAGCAAGAAGAATAGCAGGAGAATAAAGGCCTTTGATGGGGATTTACGAAGGTCACGTGTCTTAATTTTTCAGGGGTGGAAGTGTGCGCTCAGAGGGCCCATGGGAAAGTGTGCTTCACAGGCACCCGTAAGTGCGGATACCTGGAGGAAACAGAGCAACTAAGGGGACAAAAGGCAATTCCTGTGGGGAGACAAGAAGGACCCAGATGTACCTGCACTGAGTGGTCTCTCCCCTTCATGATCTAAAGGTCTCTCCCTAAAGCAGCAAAGATGCTGAGAGCTGAGAATGCATAGACAAACCTGTGGTCAAATTGTCAGGTTTCTACCAAGGTTTGGTGTCACAGGTGCCTTTGAGGAGCCATTTCAGATGCTCTACCACTGGCTGGTTATTGAGTGCTAGGTTGACACAAAGATTTGGATGGCTGACAAGGGCTTTTGGAAGAGGTGAAACCATCTCCATTGGCACTGTGAGGTTCTCAGTGGACAGGGTGACCCCAGCCAGCACAGACATGTTGCATCCATTACACCCATCAGGAGAGACTTCAAACACAAACAAGATTAGCATTTCCCTGCACAACTCAGTCCTGTGGGGTCTGTTCAGTGGAGATGGTGCAACTGTGAGAGCCACAGCAGATGACTGTGGGGAGGAGTAACCCTTAGACCTCACTGCTAAACAAATGTGGTATCTCTTCCTCGAGATGTTGGGACTGGAGTTGGGACCAACCAACACTTCTTCAAGGCCTGAAAACAGGGTGGTCAAAGTGTACCTTGGGATTTATAGACAGGCAGCAGGTGGGTGCACTAAATGGAGGAAGACATTCCGTGAAGAATATGTCCAGATTGTCTGTTCCTGATGTGGAGAAAAGACCACAGCTGAAGGCACTTTGGGTCCCCTTTGTTTTATCAGTCATGCAGGTTTTTGCTGTGCTGGCTGCTGTGTTCCCTTGAGAAAGCTCCATCCCTAGCACCCAGGAGGAGCAGAGTGCACCACCGAGGGTGACACTGAATTGTTTAGGACAGGGACTGGAAATGGCCATGCCTGCTTCTTTAAGGAGAGAGACTAATGATCTGATCCCTGTCGGTAACACATAGTTGCATATGCCAAACCTTGGTTCACAACAGGCAGCTACTTGCTGGCTCGATGAGCTCCCTTGCACCAACTGATGTGCAAGAGGGCCCCTTCCTCTCCTTCCTCCCCTCTCCCCCTTGGCCCTGCTGCTCTCATTCCCCCTTGACGAGGTCACAAACAGACTTCCTCTAGGTCAGTCTCCCATCAGACCCTCACCAGGTCGCAGGAGGAAAGTGTCAGTGATGAGTGATGGAATATGCACGTGAAAGACCATGGGGCAGATGCTGGGTAACAGAGGGATTTTGGGACTCTCTTCTTGGATGCTCCCCTTTCCATCCCTATATCTTGTTCCTTTTATCTCCACGGTAAGTTGTGCTCCTTTCCAGCACTGCAGGATGCTCAAAAACAAAATTATGATTTTCCTGTTCTCTCCCAGTTAAAGGACTGTGGTGCACACACATCCTTACAGCAAAGAGTGCCCTATTGAAGGCTGCTTGGCTCCAGCCTTAAAGCAATTTAACAATCTGCCATCTTAAACTGTCTAATGACAACTCTTCAAGCAATTGGAAAATTGCGGCCTTCAGTAAACTCTCCAGCTGAGTGAGAGACGGTTTGTGTCTCCTCCACTCTGTCGGCCCGGCTTGGCACTCGCAATGAAAGTCAGGCTGCTCTCCGTGCACTTGGCATGGCATTAATGCAAAGGCAGGATGCAAAGGACGGGTTGAAGACTGTTCAAGGCTACATCTATACTATTAAATAAAATGGGCCACGGCTTGCTCCCTGGCATGGGCAGCAGCTGGCAGAGCTTACATGCCCATGCGTAGCTCTCCTTCTCTTCAGGACAGGGTGGCTGCATCCAAACCACCCACTGAGGACGCATTCTTGGCTCAAGCATCAGCCTGAACTTGGGCTCGTGGCAAGAGCCCAATGGCCAGATCTTGGGCAGGGATTGTGCTCCCAATGGCTTGGCATGGCAGGACATGTTGGGAACGTGCCTCAGTTTACCGAGTTTGATGATGTTTAGGTATCCCAACCCTGGCTATCACATTTGTGGCCTTCACTCCCCGTTGCCTTGCTGGAAGAGTGGGCAAAGCAGTGTGTGGTGGGTTAGCACCCACTAATGTTTGCTATGCAGCATGTTTAGAGGCTCCAGCCAGGATGTTGGAGAGAGAGAAATGTGTAGGAAGGATCTATCTAGCCCCATCATTGCTTTGCTACCAAACTGGGTAGAAATGGAAACAAAGATCTGAGGTACTCCATGTTACAGGTGGGGAAATGAGGCCTGGAGGGACCCAACAACTCCTGAAATGCTAGAGGAGAGCCCAGAGAGGTTGTGGAGTCTCCTTCTCTGGAGACATTCAAAACCCACCTGGATGCGTTCCTGTGCAACCTGCTCTGGGTGACCTTGCTCTGGCAGGAGGGTTGGACTAGGTGATCTCCGAAGGTCCCTTCCAACCCCTACCATTCTGTGATTCTGTGATAAGGAGCTGTGCTGTTATGTTTTGCTAAGGGCTGGATGCTGGCTGAGGAGGACAGGGCAGGCAAGACTGACTGCTTCATCTCTAATGAAGCTGTCAGTGAAGCAGCAATCAGAGTACACTCACTGCCCGAAAAGTAGGCTAAATCTTGTTGAAGAGATTACGTTTTTTGACACATTCAAACCTGCCTGGGAATCTGACAGCATTCTTGCCTGAGGAATGAAAAATGCATGAAAGACACGGTATGTTATGTGTAAAGCCAGGGCAGTATGGAGGTTATGGGAAGAGATGCAATGTGAGGGTGAGGTTTCACCCCACAACCACGAGGAAGGTGCCTGCTCTGACTCAGCTCACCCACCCCGCTCTGCCTCATTGCATGCTTGGGCAGACCCCGATGGACCCTCTTCCTGCATCACCTTGGTCGTGCAGAAATTCATCCTCACTGTGGACAATGGAAGCAAATTTCCAGGGCTCCATGACTGTCTTGTGCTTCCAGCAACTGGCTGGGGCTAGCATTGGACAAGAGGAGCTGGAAAGGTGGGAAGTCTCATACCCGGACACAGGGAGACTGGGATGCAGAGCTAAAATGTGAGTGGATGGCTGGTGTGAGCAGGGTGTAGCGTGTCTGTGCTGACAGCTGGCTTGGCTGGAGACAGTGGTGATAAACTCAGCAGAGGTCCGTGCAAGGAGAGAGGAGAGGGAAGAGCATCAGGGATGTTGATTGATAATGGCTTGGTGTGCTTACAGAATCCGGCCAAAGTACGTTGGCCAAAGCACTCAACCGGCGTACATCAGGATGAGTTTCTTGTTCATGGGTCAAATAAGGGCAGAAGAAACTCACAGACCCATGTTCACCTCTGGTTTTCCAACTGCAACTCATCCCTAGTATGAACTGTAGGAGCCTTGTCCTGCCAAAGCACATGGGAGCTGCCCCCCCGTATCTCAGGGCTGTGATATGGGGAGGGGTACAGGGGATAAAGCCAGCGTGTGGGACTCTCTGCCAGCAGTCACACTGCCGAGGGGATGTTGTGCTGGGGGATGGCTGTGGCACAAGCTGCACCAGGGCAGATGTTCTCAGCCAGCTGTGGGACCCCACCGGGGGACCACAATGTCTCTTGCTGCCACCTCACCCCCTTTCTGCGTGGGGCACGGCAGCCACAGTCAAAGCCTGAACCCAAGGAGGGTTTTGGCCCCAGCTCTGCCTGCTGTGGCTTGGACACCACAAGGCAAACTTGATGAATTCCCAACCTGACGCTGGAGCCAAACGATCCTGCAATTTGGAAAGCAATTTGCACAGCCCAACTTGAGTGTTATCACCCCAGCCAGCTCCAGGGATGAGCGAAAACTGGAGCTGGGCCGAGGCCAGGGAGACCAGCGTTGGGCTGAATGTGCATCTCTGCAACACTTGGAGCTCTGGCTTTTATCTGTATTTCTTTACAGCTTATCGTGTTTGCACTAGGGCTCCGCAGATAACAATCTATTAACAGTAAAGTGAATTAGATCACTGCCTGGTTATTTCACTCAGCTGAGGCCAAACCGCTCTTGTCCATTCAGGAAATTTGTGTTACTTTATTCTCTCTGTGCACGAAAGCATGTCACTCTAATTACCTCCTGTCTCACTCAGCCCCAGCAACTCCGAAACGTTTGCGAGGCAGGAGGAGAGCTATAACCTCATTAGAGCATGTTAGCGTAAGAGATCAGACACTGGCAGGGGTTTGTTGTGACGAGCCGTTCACAGATGTTTTCTTTTGAAACTACAAAAGGGGAAGAAGACTCTGAAGGCGGCGATGGAGATCCTTGAAATAACCCCCTCCGGTAGCAAGTGCACGGGGTCGCACCCCGCTCTTCGCCGGGTCTGCAACAGAAACCCGGAGGGGGCTGTGGGGAAGCAGCATGCAGCTTAACACCCTAAAATGGTCCATTTCTCAGCAAAACTCATCGGGAGAATATTTTTTGACAACGTAGGTGAATGTGTGTCGAAGCAAACAGACCTTTCGGGCGGCAGATAAGCCACCAGCACAGGGTGAACGGAGCGGGCTGGTAGGCAGCAGGTGGGGTGCGTTTGTGGTGTGATGGAGCCTGGCTTTGCTGCTGCACAATCCCTTTTTTCCCAAACCCTCTGGGGCCTCTAGTCCAGAGATGTTTAACAAATGCTTTTTTGCTGTTTTTTTTTCCCCCCCATATCATGAATATTTCTGACATAAGCAGAAACTTTTTCTTCCCCTCTAAACACGGCAAAGTAAAATTTCAAGGAAGGCAACCTGTTCTTGCAAGCCATTAACCAAATTAACAAAAAACAATCTGTTTTCGGCTGCGTGTGGAATTTTTTCATTGAAAAGTCAATTTTGTTCTGAGTTGCCTCTATAGGAGAAGGGCAATTTGAAGTAGCCACGGACCTGCCAGGAGGAGAAACCATGTGTGGGAGCGGAGCAAGCTGGCTGTGATGGGGAGGGCTGTCCCCATCCTTGGAGAAGGAGCCTGGTCAGGGCCAGCCATGCCGATGGGGAGTCAGGACCAGCTGGTCATGGCAAGTGAGCACAACTCTGCCACAACACCCACCACACCAATGCTTTAAAGTTATAAACAGTGCACCTTTTTACTGGTAGACAGGCCCTAAGCACTTAAGATACACCACTGAGCAGCTTCCCAATGAACCTAAATCTCGTCATTTGTGTCAGAATAAACTTAAATGATGCCTTTTATTATTAGCTGTTGGAGACAAGCTGAAGCCATAAATGTTTAATAAAGCCAGTGCCCACAAGCAGCTCACTGCTGTCGCATGTGCCAGGCCCATCTGGCAAAGGCACAAATCCCACCTTGCCAAGGGCGCCCAGGCAGATTCTGGCAATTTGTTGATGAAAGCAATTTAATGGGACGTTAATTTAAGTCATCAGGACAGAAATGTGCCCAGAAAAGACAAGAAGCAAAGGGGTTAATGCAGAGCCACCGACATCCCAGTCCTGGTCCCATGAGACGCATCTTTTGGAGCTGGTGGGATTGCAGCATAAGATGTGAGACCTGCTGCTTGGAGACATTTTGCTTGGTGGGACCATCCCAGCAAGAGCTGCTGCAAATGGAAATGTGACCTCCTCACTGCTTCGACAGCTTCTTAACTTAATGTTCGTTTTGACCCCTGCTCTCTGGGAAAGTGGGTGCCCCTTAGGAAAGCAGAGCCAGGACGGCCTCACACAACACCCACTGCCTTCCTTGTGCCTTGTTCAGGTTTGTGGGATGTAGCTTCACCCTCAGTGGATGCCGAAGGCCCTGATCCAAAGCCCTCTGAAATTCAAGGCAGGTTTGAGTTGTTTTTTTTTCTGCCTTTGACTTCTACCACTTTGGATTACACTGATATCCAGCAATTTCCTGCAGGTGAGAGCTGATCAGCATTGGTCAGTAGACAGACAGTCTAGCTGAGCATCTGTACACACAGAAATGCTTTAGCAATGGTTTCCAACAGTTTTGGCTTCAAATAGAAGGTCCCATTCATCTCTTGACCATGGTCCAAGCTGAGGTCCTTGCTCTAAATCCCACTAAAAATTGGTGAATTAAGCATAGACCAGGATAAAAGCCACCCAGCAGCTGTGCACGCATGTTCCCCTCTTTCTAAAGTTCCCCTGCTAAAGTCATGGGCAACTTTCTGCCTGAACTGCAGTACATATTGGTGAAGCCTCAGTCCTCTTACACCTGCAGTTTTCTCCCTCAGAGAGACCTGGGCCAGCTCTGACTTTCAGATGTTGCAGTTGCAATTCGGAGCCAGCCACGCAACTGGCATCATATTGAGGTAATGACCTCAAATATGGCTTGAGGGGCTTCCTGCCTGTTAGGTGCAGGGAGCTGTAGATTTCAGCTCCCCTGCGAGGCCAGGAGGGACAGAAAAGCATAGGTCTGGCTTTTCTTTTTCCTCGCTGTTTCCTTTTTCTGAGGTTTCCATTGGAAAGTTTTCTTGCAAGTACCTGATGGACAGCCCGGGTAGTGAAGACCTGGGATGGAGGGTGATCACTTTAGCTGAGCCAAACACACAAGGGTTGACCCCTGAGCCCTGAGCAGGAATCGTTCAACTATTCCCTTCTGTGCTGTGTGGAAAGCTGAGGGGCTCGTTCTTTTCCAGGACAGATGCCGTGACTGCTCACATGTCGGTAGCTACAACAAATACAAGCCCAGGGGACTCCCGTGCACCCCTGACCTCTACAGGAAGGCAGTATTTGGAGCAGAAGAGAAGAGGTTGCACACACGCATGCAGACAGACACTGGCTGTGAGACAATAGTGGCTTTAAGATGGACAAAGTGAAAAGTGTGCTCCAATGGACACATCAAAGCCCAGAAATGGGCAAGGGAGTCTTCCCGGCGGCAGGACAAAAGGTGACTTTTGCGGTAGTGGAGTCGCTGAGTCTGCCCCGTTGCCCTCCGTCTCTGCTCTGGCTGGTGAAGCTGTTGCAAAACCACCTTCCCGTCTAAGGCTCTGGCTTTGCATGAGCCCAGCACATGTACAGGACGCCTTCCAGAAATGCAGAGCCAAGAAACGTCTGCAAACACAATGAAGGAAGACGGTCTGATCCCAAACCCTTTTGGCTGTTTGGGGAGCAGAGGCCACAAGGTGATGGAGGGTAGAGGATAGATGGCAAAGGGGGCAGAAGGCTGCCTAGCCCAGGGGAGCCAAGCAAAACACAGGGGCATTGAAGCCACGTACTTCTTACAGTTGTGGAGTGATTTATTGAAAGCTTAAAGAAGGAATTGCCAGGTGCTCTTTGTTTCCATGGTACCATAAAAAATGGATGGGAAGTGACTGGGCTGTCTTGTAGCTTGAATGTTTCATTGGCATGTCACGGAAACCTCCAGAGGATGCCTCGAGGGCATGAGAACTGGCTGATGGAATGTGCTAGTTTGTTAATTTAATAGGATACAGCGTTTTCCCTTAACACGGCACATGCAAATCAGGGTGGTGAATCAGGTCAGCACATCTCCCCCGCGCTGGGAGTGGTGTGAGGACCCCGCTTTCACGCGGCGTCTCCAGCAGGATGCTGAGGTGCCCCAGCCCCTTGGAGCACCCATCAGGATCAGGCTGTGGGAGGGATTTTTTGGACTCTGAAGTGTCTAGTGGGAAATGAGAAACAGTATTTCTCTGGTGTGGAAGCCAGTCTGAACAACGTGGTGGTATGCAAGGCAGAACCAGCTCCTCTGTCTGGAAGAGAACAGATCAATGTGCACATTGATAGGAATATTAAAAAGCGCAGGCTGTATGTGGTTCATTGGGGACTTTATCAATGAATCCTCCTGGATAAGGAAATGATTAATTATGATTAAGGAAAAGATGTACCATATTTATTTGGGAGTAGTAAATTTACTGTAATGTTTTCAAACCAAGCTACAGAATGCCACAGTCAGGACATGACTCTCTTAAAGCTCACAAGGTGCTCCTTCAAATCCCAAAGCTCACAAGGTGCTTATTCAAATCCCACAGAAAGGATATCAACCTCTAACAAATTGTATATACAATTTTAGAGTCTTTGTATATACAATTTTAGTCTTTTCTACAAAACTATATTTCTATATTTTGACCCTCATCGAATTCCCTCAACGTTTCCAAAAGGAGGTTGCTGAATCTTATGTAAATGCTGTGTGTGAGTGCATGAATACATGTGTGTGTACATGCATCTGCATCTCCAAATGCACAGGTCTTTGCCTTATCCATCACTAGAGGCAAGTCCAATCCTTCTACTGAGCTGAATGACCAAAGTCCCATTTTGAGAAGGGTTCAGTCCTACCACAGACACAGGCTCTTCAGGGGATAGACATAATACAGAATTAATTGAATTCAGTGGACCTCTGCTCATTTAAACCAGCCAAGGACATTTGAACTCGATAACTTGCCCCGTCCCTTCTCCTCACTGCAGCCAGGAGAGGATGCCAGCTGTAGCTTTGCTCTGAGATACCTGGGACAACTACAATTGGTGTCCTCAAGCAAATATCATTTCATACACCCTGAAGCCTACGTAGCCGTCCTGCAAAGCTGCCGTGTGACACTGGGCATGGGCTTCATCTCAGCAATGTTCCTGCGTGGTGGCAGGGGACCCCAATGCTGGCACTGGTGTGCTTTGACTGCTCTTTGGGGAAATGATCTGGCGGATCCAAGCTCGGCACATCCTTCACTTTGTTGCCGTCTCCACCGCATACAAATGCCTCCTGTGTGTGGGTGGCTGGGCTGGCCCCGCTCCAGCTACGATTAATTTTCTGTTGCCTGATGGCTTTGTACTCGTCCTCCCTTCTCTCTATCTTGTGCATTGCCAGTGCACATGGCTGGTTTTCAGGCTCTTTGCCCTACGCTGGAGCTCTGCTCTCCACCAGCCAGGGAAAAAAGTAGCGATACATTCCCATCAAGCTGCAGAGGCAAGATCTCATGGTGATTTTATTTTTTTTTTCTTTAATGGGGGAGGGAAATTACTAATTTCTATTGAGAACTTGCTTTTATGTGAGAAGCACTCTCTTTGATCTCAAGAGTTTTGTTCTCAACTTTGAGGATCCTGGAAGAGAGGTTTCGTGCTTTGAGAGGAACTCCACCAACCTTCCCCGCGTCACCCCAGCTGTTCCCAGTAGGAGCCAGGAGGATAAACATGAAGTGGGAACCTTTTCTAGAGATAAAAAAAAAGGGAACAACAGTCACAAAAATCTGAGTGAAGCTCATTCCCAAAAAATTCGGTGCCAGCTGCACAGCAGGAAAGCGGATCCAAGCGGACAGTTGCAGAGTCGTGTTTGATCTCTCGCACAGAGGAGGCCAGAGGCTGCATCAGTGCCAAGTCCTGCATCGCTACCAATAGCTGGCGGCTGAATGGGGCTCTGCTCCTGGCAGGACGACTGATCTTAATTTAATGACTAGGTGGTGAAGAACATACCACGCCTCTTTCTAATCAGCGATTAAGCCCTTTTGGTGTTGCATTTACTTCATTTGACTTCCACCGTGCGCTTCCCTGTGGCTACATCTATATTATGGCGGGTAGCTGTGGGCTTGAGTTTAGCAGAGCTGAGTGTCTCTGTCATTTCTGAGGCATTTCCAAGCCAGCTAAAACCAGGACATGTAAAAGCCCAGGCTAACTGCAAATGCACATCCAGACCACACAACACCCACTCAGACTTGAACCAAGTGCCTGAACCTTTTGGAGTTCCTCCAACAGTTGTCCCGCTCGGGGATGGCATTTTAAATAAGTGAGACTATATGACAACCTGCATCGGGAAGTGATTTTTAGATGTCCACAGACTGCCTACCCTGGAACAGAGTGCGGATATAACCAAGCAAATTTCAAATCACCCGATTGCCACCTTTCCATGACTCCAGGATGTATCAGATAGATTGTAAAACCTGCCTAAGAAACAAGAGAAATTAGCCTCATACTTTGTTTGAGCTACTGTTCCCATGTGTAAAGCACTTTTTAGTCTGTTTGCACCACGTTCACGAAGTGGAGAGGGAAGTGCAAATCTATCAAAGGAGATGTTACGAGAGGTTTTTCAGCAGCGTGACTGCAACACGATTGTACTGTATCTCTGTGGCACATTATCTGCAGGATGCTTCAGTGCAGCCGTGGAGACAGATGGCTAGTGCAAAGTGAAAAATCTAGTTGCATCAAACGCACTATCCAGCAAGTACTCGTCAGGGTCCTATGCAAAGCGTGGCTAATCTGCACCTGCAAGTCCATATGTACATGTCCCATGAACCATTCTCAACCATGTCCCTGCAATGACAGCAAATCCGGACTTCTTTTTTTCCACATCCACTTCTACTCCAGAGGTTTTGAGAGGAGGTACAGCATCCTGTAGCTACCAATTCCCATCATGTGTCCAGTTCAGCATCCTCTCCAACATGCGGGACTGACCTCTGCTGTGTGATGGATACCAGACGAAGAGAATTAACCATTCCTCTGTTCTTATTTAGTTAGGAAGCAGTAACCTTTCAGTGCTCCCTGATGTACCAGATATGTCAGAGCATCCCATTCTGACTTCAAAGGAATGTCACAGGAATAGGAAGCACAGAACCAGCAGCAAAGCAATTAGTGATACGATCTGGTAGGGCAGTTCCCCTTCTCCACTTCCTAATGCCACTTAGTGTGTTTCCGTTAATGCTAAAACATGTGTTAAAAGAGATCGGATGCTGAGAAATGAAGTCCTCCCTAGAAAGAACTGGACACCACTTTGCTGTGGATTCACAGCAAAGTGAGGAAGAAGAAAAGAAAATTGAACAAAGAATGGATTTAAAGCCTGCACTGGGGAACATTTTTCTCTTACATGGGTATTTCCCATGCAAGTCAGTTTATCTGAGTTTAAATACAAGAGTTTAATTCTCTCTGCCTGAAATCCCGCTCTCCCTATACAGCAGGACACAGGCAGTTGGCAATATAAATGTAAGTAGTCCCAGAGCAGTGGGAAAAGTAATGTCTGGCTTCCCTGAACTATATTCTACTACAATAACTATAGTTCCTCTATGGCAAGAGATAGTCTGTGCACTGATTTATCATTCATGTTGATTGATTAGCCAGTTCTGCATGCTAAGTGGCCAGCTGGTCACTGCCAAACATTTCCTATTGCTTTTCCCTCGTTGCTGATAATCCATTGCTCTCCACCAGCCCAGGATCTGTGTAGCCAACACCTGAATACGGCACACTCCGCTGATAGGGAAAATATAGACAGGATTTATGCTGTGCAAGTTCTGTTTCTAAGCCCTTCTTATATCCCAGCCCTGTCCCTGCAAATATAGGCTCCTGCTTGACACCAAGTGCACATTCTGCTTTCACCATGTGTAGGAGCATCTCAGGGCACCTTTTTTAAGAGGAGATTTTAGCTACCTGACACCTGCAGGAGCTGAAGAGGGACAAGGAAGAGGACAGGCACCCAGCTCAGCCATCTTGATGCTATCCCATTGGTTTGGCATTGCGGAGAGCCAAGTGAATGAGAGGAACATCAAGGAATGCCCAGGTAGTGGTGGTAGTCCTGCCTAGTCCTTGAAATCTGGCCTTTACTCTTGATTTTGGAATTGTTTCGATATTGGTGCACATGCCTCTGGGGAAACATTGCTCCCCCTAATATGTGAGGAAGAAGGAATGATGGGTGGTGGGTTTGTTGTGGACAGCAGGTTCACCCTTGTGTGTCTGCTGGAGCAGAGGATGTTCTCCTTATGTCTGAGAGGAGTGAGACCTACTTACAACACCCACATTTGGGTGGCTTTAGTCCATTTATATTACATGAAGATCTGAACTCACGTCTGCATTAGCAGTATGTGAAACCTGGAAGCTGACTTGCACTGTCCACTGCTCTCTCTTATTTACTGCTCTGGTGTTTAAGGGTTCTACAAGCTTCAAGCAGACAAGGAAAAAGATCATGCAGCAAACTAGTGCACAGGGTGAATGTAATCAGCCCAGTAAACCACATTCATCCTACCCATGGGCAGAGGGCTGGATGCTGATCCCCTCAACGGGAGCCCTCAGGTTTCTGTGCAACAAAGCCTCCTGAAGTCTCTGTTTGGAGAAACAAGGGGAAAAGGGTTATCGGCCTCCCTCCTTCAACTTTTCAGACTGTGAGTGCTCCAGGGCAGGACCTGCTTGGTTGGTTGTACTGCAGCTCAACGGGCGCTGGAGTTTTGCTGTCCTCACAGGGGCAGCACTGTGGCTGCTAGGTCAGCATGGGCTGGTTTCTGTTTTTTTTCTGTCCTTTCCATGTCCTGATTTCAACATCAATCCCATAGCCAGCACAGCAATGTTTTCTCAGTCTCGGCCTACGTGATGTGACTCACCCTGCCCCTGGAGGCTGCAGAGGATGCCCAGCGTCATGCCAGGATCAGAGCTGGCTCCAGCGTGGGGCCAGCCTGACCCGATTCACCTCCCTGCTCGGGTGAGGGAGTATTGCTGGTGCTGAGGGGGAGCAGAGGCAGCGGAGAAGAGGGGGAGATGGTAGGAAAATGCGCACTCCAGCATCTCTGCAAATGAGGGCAGCCAGGGACAGTGTCTGCTTGTAGGCAGAAAAAAAGATGGACGATGGAGCGAGGGAAGAAATGGTGGAAGATTTCTTCCATGAACAAAATGAGAGAGGTGCATTTCCCCCGAAGCCTTTTTTTGTCAGCATGCGGGAGGCACAAGCTCTCTCTTTCTCTTGCAGGTGTTTAGTGAGTCTCATGGCTCACACAACAGATTTAGGCTTGTGGGTCATCCAGCTCCCCTCCTTTTTTCTCCCTAAAGTGCCCTCGATGCTCAGCTTTTCATTCTTTGCATCTCCGACTCTAATTATCTTTTCTCTCCTGCTGCTTCTGATGAATTGCTCCATTTTTTCATATCTTTGGGGCCCCGCTGTTTCTTGGGGAGCTAGGCTAGAGAGTTGTATTTCTCATCCTTCTCAGTCATTACAAAAGTCATGACAAAAAGAATGTCCTCTCAGATGAGGACATTTATTCAGCTGATTTGGAATGCTTGGTCCATCTTCACTGTATGTGTTTGCATTAGTGCGGACAAAGTAATTAAAATGCACAGGAAGTGTAGGCTGGAATAATAAGAAAGGCTGGCCCTAACCTTAGGAAATCTGGGGGCAGGGTACCCATTTACTTTTTAAAAGGTGTCTCCATCACTGCAATTGTAAAACGTATTTGAGGGTTTCTTCTCCTTTGCTCTAGTGTCTTCGCATGTCAGGGTGTGTGGAAGACACAGGCAATGAGACCCCGCACACAGAACTGCATCCCCCCAAGTCCTGAGGTCACCATAAGACCTTGACATTTAACAAATCATTAATGCAGATGTGGGGAAGGAAGGGTGGTTTATTTGCCCTGTGAATTTGGATCTCTCTAAGACTCCCAGATCCCAACTTCTCTCTGCAGCCAGCCAAACCCAGAAATTATTTCCAACAGAAAAGCTGAGATGAACCTGGTTCTAGAAGATGGGGATTTAAGGGAGAAAAATATGGAGAACATGAAACACACAGAGATGATAGTGCCAAGAGTGGCTTATTTACAGTAGACAAGCAATCCCAGAGATACACCCTGCAGTGAGCGGGCACAAGAGTAGGGTGGTTTCAGTGGGGAGGTCAGCATAGATCTGGAGAACCATGAGATCTCAGCTCTACCACAGCCTCTCCGAGTCAGGAGGAAGCCATCTCCTCTCTCTATTGCTTATCCCCAGTAAAAGTCTGTCGACACTTTTACTTTTTGCCTTCTTCATGTATTGGTCTCGAAACGCCTTGGAACAGGGATGGCTTTTGCAGTGCATGGCAGCCCCAGATGAGGTTTGGATGGTGCTGGTGCTGCTACCAGGCCATGGGAAAGCTTGATTTTAGCAGATGCCACTGAGGTCTCTTCTTGCTCTTGGAGGTGAAATGGCCACAGCTTGCACAAGTCAACGGGAGGCTCACAGGGCCCAGGAGAAGCGGGGCACTATTAGTCTGGCCTGACGCCACACTGATGTGCCTAATTGGCTCTGCGCTCATGTCCATGGGTGAGCAGGCCTGTGGGCATGTGTCTAGCAGAAGAACCAGGTTCACTTCAAGGCTTGGCAGACAAATGGGCTGCTTTGGGTTGAGTTACACTGAGATACCTAGCCAGGACAATCTGGGATAGGGTTTAGAGATTCATAACTGGCTGAAGACCAACCATAAAAAGAACTGTACTGGCTAAGACCTCACCAGTTCCTACAGCCTCCCTCCTGCTGTCATCTCTGGAGGGGTTTTCCATCAGGCCAGCATTGTTGGTTCCCTCCATTTGCAGGATCCTCGTGCCAGGTCCCAGATGGGGCCAGGGGGTAAAATCTCACACCAGAGGAGAGGCACATGAAGGCACCATGGCAGCGTGCTGTGACATGGGTCAGAAAGAGCAAGTTTCATGCTTTTTTTTCCGTGCTCTGTGTGACCTGGTGCACTCTGGCTGGGTCGCCCTCACTGAGGACATCACAGCAGTGTGATATCCCTGTGTGCACGTGCTCTACATGTGTTTCAAATAACAGCAATGGATTTTTTGAGTGGGATTCATCTGCCTTTAGGCAGATGTCTGCATCTCAGGCTGCTGTCCTTGCTCTTCAGTGGAGACTTGGTCAGTGGTGTCCAGGGTCCAGCTCTTCCTAAAGGAGATACCTCCAGTGGGGCAAATGGGTAACACACTATAAATGTTTCTCACTCTGCGTTACCTACCAAGGGACGAGGAATGGCTGGCTCAGAGGGTGACATCCAAGCTGCAGGTATCTAAACTTAAGCTGCTTAACATGACAGGCAAGGCACTGGGGTCTGGGATGGTAAGGCAGAGCGTCTGGTTTGGGATACTTCGGTAACAGGAACCCATCAGCGGGCAGACAGGAGGGTTTTCATTTGAGAACAGTGCAAGATACACAAACGCTCCTGTTCCAACTCCCTGCACTGAGAGAGGAAATGTGCGTGTGTGTGTGTGTGTGTGTGTGTGTGTACGCCAATGTGGGTGTGAGAGAGACTGAGATACCCAGGGAGAGGGAGGGTGGGAGGCAGGAAGAGATGATTTAGTACCGCTTGCAAGGTATGTCCTGTACTTGCCTCCTCTCCAAGGTCTTGGCACCAGCACATTTCTCTGCAGAGAAGCCAGAGGTGCGTTCCTCCAAAGTGATACTCTATCAAACAGGAAAGCCATTTACTTTCTGCTGGCTCTGCAGATTTTCAGTGCCTGCAACTGCAGACCTAAAAAGTTTATCTTACCGGAGGAATTTATATGGGGCTGCGAGATGGGCTGGTGTTATATGGCTCTAAGTAGTTACATGAAGCCTCTGTGGGCTAATAAAACGGTATTAATTGTCTTGCTAAGGTTGCATTTTAAACATTAAATTATGGATGGCTTGATAGCATCGTGAAAGCCAGCATCTTGACATGACCTAACCATTATCTATGGAAATGGCTAAAATGCCTTTTTACAGTGTACTCTGTTTGATTTAACTCTTTGAGGTGACTCTTCGCATTAAATTATTTCCTCAGGCAGAGGGAGAGCAGTGAGGGCTTCTCCTTTCTCCTTCCACTTCTCCAGCATCTCTTCTCCCTTTCTACGTTTCCGAGCTGTTTCTAGCCTCCCTGGCTAACTTTAGCCCAGAAATAGCAAATGGTGGGGGGACAAGCCTATATCACATACCGTTCCTCGCTTTGTCCCATGCATCTCTGATGGTGCAAAGGAGAGGACCCCAGCAGGCATGGGGAACAGTGGCAGCAGGAGGTGTGGGGTTGCAGGGAGAAGCTCAGGGGAAGCCCCAACGCAGTGGGTGCTGTGTCCTGGAGGGGTCTCTGCTCAGCTCTGCCCCCAGCCCAAGGGAGAAATCAGAGAGAGAATGCACCAGCCCCTGCTAATCTAATTAAAGAAGTCAGCCCTAAAGGCCAATTAAAAACATCCACCGTCAACAGCAATTCTTCCATCTCTGGCAATTTTAGGGGCAGGGGCAGAGCTGGCAGCGGAGCCTTTCGGGGCTGGGAATGGCATGTGCTGCCAAGGAGGAAGCACAGACAAATAAGAATTTAGTAGTTTTGCTTTATTTATTTTTTTAAAGGAATTGATTGATTCATCACTGGAGGTGACGAGCTAAAGAGTAGACAAGCTGTGTTGGGTGAGTCCCACCCCTGTGCCCCCCCTCCCCTGTGTTACCCACCCTGGTGTTTTCCCATGTGTCTCCTGCAGCAGATGGGGCGCAGTGTCCCCGCGGGCTCTGCAGTGGGATCCCGGCCCGCGACTGGCTCCCACCGCAGCGGTGAGTTACCCCGGCTCGCACCCCCAGCTGTGCGAGGTACAGCTGGCCGGTGGGGCAGCCTCCTGGGACCCCGCTGTGCCCGGCATCCCACGGCTGACGCTGGAGACTCGGCAGCTCAGGGTTTTCAAAGCTGCAGCTCTGACGTGTCCCTGCTGACCCCGGGAGAGCAGCCGGCATGCTGCTCCCGCTCCCAGCTCCCGAGCTGCTCGGAGCCCCAGCTGGACACCAAACCCCACCAGGCTTTTAGGAGGAGCATTTGGCTCACCCCAGGACTGATGCGCTCAAGCTGGGAGAAACATTAAACATAGAAAAAAGGAGAATTATCCCTTCTGCCACCATCCCCTCCGGTCCCTGTGCAACACTGCCCTGGGCGCAGCAGGGTCTCTGCTAAGATGATGAGCCTTGTGCCCAGTTGGTTTCATCCCACAAGACATGGGACCTGTCTCCTACCCTGTCACCTCTCCACTCTGGAAAACCCCCATGCACTGGCAGACGTGGAAATGAAATGCAAATCTCTGCTGCCAATGACTCCTGTAGCACAACCCGTCCTTTGCTCACCGCGGCAGTGTGAAAACCCTGGTTGTGGCCTCTAGGAATCAGCCAAAATAGGTAAAGGTCTAACGCGTGCGGTCTGGTGACCTTGAATTTTTATACTAATAACACTACTTGATGGGGTTTTTATCAAAAGGAAAAAAAAATCCTTTCATAGGTTGCTGTCCCCCGATAGCACTTTGACATTAGAGACCCATCACGCCTCTTGTATTACCGAGTGCTAATTTATCTTAGAAGCCAGTAGCAGCTGCTCACGTTACAAGTGGGAATTTCTTCCCTTTGTTTTCCTCGATGTTGCTCTCCCGAACTTCAGTTCAAGGGTTGATTTAAGTGGATCTGTGCTACAGACTGAGGAGGTATTTCCAGTGAGTGAAATGACTAAATGTGGCATGTTTAATGTCTTTGGTGGACCAAGTTCACCACTCATTTCTGGCCACTTTAATAAGCCCCACTTTGTAGAGTTTACAGTGTGAGGGCTGAGTTTACATGGCACAAAGTGTACCCAAGGGAGTTACACTGATGCAAAATGTGTATAAGAATCTCATCATGTTTATGTTCCCCGCAGACCCTGAAGCCCCCTGTTACAAAGCAGCTGCCCTGGGAAGCCAAACTGTTACACAAATCAGCCCAGAAGAGAAGGGCCCAGAACTGGAGCCCAAGTGCCCAACAAAGCCAACAATAACTTGAATATGAAGAAGAAAAAGGAAACCCTGCTACAAAAGCCAAGAGGATAATTTATGGGAAGTGTTTGATAATAATGTTTAAACATGATTTAAAAGTTTGATGGCTGAGATTTCCTGGGAAACGTCTCTTCTTACAGCATAGAGGAGCCATTCAGATGCCGGTGAGATGGGAGAAGGCAACTGCATGTACACAAAAATCAAGTGTGTCCTTAAGGCAGCTTGACTCTCCTGCATGACTTACAAAATAGTATCCTGAGCTCCAAGCTGCTCTCCTTCCTCAAGAAAAACATGGATCCTTCATTGAACCTGAAATACTCTGCTGAGTGTCTGGGACCAGCAGCCCCTTGGTGAGCAGATCCAAGAGCTGTGGGTTTGGGGGTCTGGGTGCCTGGTTTGACTCAGGGAGGATGTCCTCTCTGGGACGGTGCTCCTGAGGGGAGAGAGCGGGTGACAGCAGTGCCGTGTTAGCCATCCCATCATCCATGTGGTCTACGCAAAGACTGTATGGCTGGTCTGGGATGAGCCAGCCGGCCCTCCTGTTCGGGCAAGTGGTGCGTGACTGAAGTCTGGTCCATGCCCAGGCAGAACTGGTCCATGCAATCTGGATATGCAGAAGCAGGCCAGCTGGCTCTAGGAACACCACCGTGGGCTGAAGCACAGCTCCTAACAGCAGAGAAATGGAACCCAAAGAGGCTGAATCCATCCTTGACCTGCATGTTGCTGGAGAGCAAGGGTCAATTCCTCCAGAGGCAATGGGAGCTTCTTTCCCTGTTCCTTCTGCAGCATCCCAAAGAGATGAAAGGCAAACTTCTGGCAAAAATTACAGCAGAGCGTGGCCCGAGTTTTCCTAGGAAACTTTGGAGTCTGTTTCTTGCTGAGAGGGGGTTGCTGCAATCCTACGTGAACCGTAACACCAAGGCAGCATCTGCACAAAGCGCTGAGAAGTGAAACCACTACTCCCCACCCAGCTTTCTTCCCCGGTTCCCAGGCTGACGGAGAGGGCTTGGCTCATCTTTACAGCAGCAGCTTCCTTCTGTTCCCAAGGTCTTCTAGCCCTCCTGGCTTCCTCTTTGTTCTTCAGACCACCAGGACAGAGACATATGTAAAGCCAGCCCTACCCTGGCTCTGCAGCGGTGGTCTCCATCTCACTTTGACAGAAGTTTGTGATCTTAAGAGCAATCCAGGATTTCCTGCTAGCTTTTGCTCTTCCTGCACTGGCCTCCTGTGATTTGCTCAAGAACCCCAGCAGATATCCATTAAGGCTATGTCCTTTCCAGCTGGCATTTGGTGGGTGCCTCTGCTGCCTGCTGGTGGTTTATTAGTCACTCCAGCAGGTTCACTTGGCTTCTTGGCCCTTTAGCAGCAGTCAGTTCATGCTTTTTTATGACCCATTCCCTCAATACCTCCTCTTCAGGTGGTGGCTTGTAATACCTTTATGGAGGGTTGGTATTGATGAGCATCTGTGTGACTATGTGTGTTGTGCCTGTGTGTCTTAGTACATCACTGCTAGTACACAGCTAGTGACAACAAGTGGAGACCGCTCCTGTCGATGGGTGACCATCTAAAAATTTAGGAGGTTGGTTTGGAGCAGCATCTGAGAGTTCAGATGCTTCTCTGAAGCTTAGCCAAACCCCTTTGGCCTGGAAACTGAGCTGGGAAATATAATGAGATTAGGCTGTCAAGTGAGATTTATGGCTCATCCTTCTTCCAGCTGGGTCAAAAATACCACAAGTGCAGCCTCTTTGAGAGTGCATCACTGCCTCTGCTCTCAGATGAAGTCAGGGAGGGAAGGACAGGTGGGGTTTCCTTTCAAGTCAGTGGTTGATTATTAGTTTGGGGGAAGTTCAGCTTGTGCTTCAGGCCCATTTGCAGCTGAGGCCATCTGCATGTTGATCGCACACCCTGGGGATGGGACTTACCCTGACCCTGATGATGAAGGCAACACCTAGAGGGGGCTGCAGAACTTGGGGACACTGCCCTTGTCCACACCATTTACAAATCTGGTTCACAAGCTCCTTATGGAAGCCAGATTTTGCCTACAGCCTCCAAGGGCTTTGCCTGCTGCTTTGCCCTCTGTGCTTCCAGCTTGGATAAAGCATCAGTGCAACATGGGGATCCTCCGCTGCTGCCACTGGCAACTTCCACCATCTTTCTGTTCCTGATTAAAAAGCTGTGTTAGCACAGACCTGCCATTTTAAAAGTGGCTCCTTCAGACTGACCTGAGCTCGGGCTCCATAGTGTGAGCAGCATAGTTACCAGAGAGAAGGCAGGCAGTGCCGGGGGGCTGGGTAAATTCATCTCAGCTGGTCCAGCTGGCACTAGAAAAGGGCATGTATCCATGCCCCAAGCCTTCTCGGGCCATAGAATGGGGTGCCTTTCAGGACGTTTGCATCAAGCCACAATCTCTGTCGCTGTGAATCAAATCAAACGTTGGGAATCAAGAAGAAGCAGAGAACAAAGCAGAAAATGTCATTATACTGCTACAAATGTCTCTAGTGCATCCATATAGGTTCATTGGGTGAATGACACAGTTGGAAGGGACCTTAGGATGTTGTTGTCAGTAGTACGCGTCATTTTTGTCCCACAACACCAAAAGGAAATAGGATGTTTGGGAAAGCGACATAGAAAATAACAAGGTTGGCTGAAGATCTGTAAGGAGAGATTCTTCAGTTTGGAAAAGAAATTACCATGGAGACATATAAGAGAAGTCTAGAGAAGTCTTGAGGGACAACTGACTGCTCCTTGTCTTGTATAATAGAAGAATTAAAGGCATTGGGCAAAATTAGAAGCTGGCAGGTTCAAAAGCTACATCCTCCCATGGTCCTGCTCTGGGGTGTGGGTGCAGCCATACCCCTGAGGCATCATATAACCAGCCGTGAAGCTCATGGTGTGTCACCAAGCAGACCTTCAAGCTCAGCTGAAAAGGATGCCATGGGGTCACCATGGATTTCACAAACAGTTGCTTTTTTAAACCCTCTGTTGAAGACTTTTGAATACTGCTATACAATTGTACCAGTGAAACTACTATTTAATTACAAAACAAGCTAGTAAGCACTGAAGTCAGCAAATGCTGGTAGCTGCTATACATCAAGAATATCAGCCATCATCGCAGCCCATGGGTATACCTAGGAAATTCAATCCCTTCCCAGTGGTCCCAGAAACCCATTCTCTGGGTTTTTCTAATTTCAGCAGGGGTGACACTGAAGACTGCTTTCCTGCCAATGTCTGTCATGTAATTTGATTTTGCTGGTGTCCAATGAGATGTAGACCCCAAAAGCAGCTTCTCCTGGTGTGTGGTGCTGGTTTCTCTAGCGGCTAGTAAGAAATGACCTCAATATGGTCTCCTTTATCCACATGCTTTTTCTTAGGACTGGTGGGGGTCTACTGATGGGCTCAGAATTGGTTCAGAGACAGTCAGTCATAGACGATGTGCGCAAGTTGTATTTCCTGAAGAAAGCAGTTGAGAAACCCTTCAATTTGCACAAACTCTTGGGCTTTACAAGCATTTTCTCTTCTCCTATTAACCGGAAAGCACAAGCTGCTCATCACCTGCTCTCCTTGTCAGGGCTGGTTCTAGCATGACTTATGGCACAATGGGTTATAGCCACAACAGCGTCTGAATTACTGATCATTCACTTTTATAGTGTACTGTGGGAGGAGGAAGATTTTCTCCTTAAAAACAATCATTTCTCTTAATAAGAACACCATGCAGCAGCTTAAGCGAGTGGAGCACACGCGTCCATCCTGGTGTGGTACAAGCTTATGCTGGTGCCATCCCAATTTTGGTGGCTGGGGCACAAAGTTCTGTAAATCCCCCATCACAGTGGGTTTGCACAAACTCTCCTTCCAGCCTTCAGCAGGGAAACAGAGATGTGAGACGAAGAAGTCCTTTTCTTAGTTACTCTGGATTCTACACATATTTTGCCCGACTCCTTTTATTTTGCTTTTCTTCTTCTTTTCTTTTATATATATATATATGTATGTATATAATTTACTAAAACAAAGCAGTCAAACTGCTATGAAATTACATTTTTTTTCCCTTGAAGAAGCATCCCCCAAACTCAGATCATCCTGATTCTAACTTTTGTCAAAGAAACACTTTGAATTTCTCAGCTCGGTGCAGCTTCCCACTTCACAATATATTTTGCTTCTGGATTTCTTAGCGGGATTTTTTCCAAACGGTGCTCAATATCAAAAGCACTTCTTTTGTCTCCAAACAGCATTTTTAAAATTCTTGATTCATGGAAAATCTCCCAACTTTTGGCTTCCATGGCACAATGAAAGGAAGGATTTGGAAGTTTTGGACTTGCTGTTGGCCGGCAAAACCGGGTGTGTGAGCAGCTGCAGCTATGGAGAGCCTCTTCAGCAGCTGTGAGCAAGAGCTGTAAGTCAGCTTTGTCCACATCTGCCATCACGTAGTAGTATTTTTGTAACTTAAAGGAAGTTTTAGCATTCCTGTGTTCTGTAGATTGTCCTCATCTGGGTGCAGCAAGTCTCATGGCCAGACCAGGCCTTTTGCAGGTGGACCGGCGTGGTCCTCAGCTGCCTGACCTCACCTGACTCTCTTTCTCTGCATGCCAGGGGATGTTGGTGACCACAGCAAATGTCCTTTGGTCCAAAGGGTCTGTTGGTGGGGCAGATGGTCCTCATGCACCTGGGGCCCTCCATGTGCCGTGTAGGGTGGCAGCCCGGCAGGAAGGATGTGGAAAGCACAGCTGTGTAGGGGCGGCTTTGCCGTATCTGAACAGCTGGAAGCATCCATGCCCCCTTCGTTATTTCTTTCCCTCCCTCTTTCTCTCCATTTATTTATTTATTTTCTTCTTTCTTTCTTTTTCTTCCTGTCTTTTAGCCTCTTGCTTTCCTTCTTTCTATTTCTCTTTCTTTTTATTTTTCTCTTTCTCTCTTTCTCTTTGTCCTGGATTGAGGTTTAATTTCTTTCTTTCTCTCTTTCTCTTTCTTTCTCTTCCTCTTTTCATTTCCCTTTTTTCTCTCTTTCTCTCTTTCTCTTTCTCTTTCTCTTTCTCTTTCTCTTTCTCTTTCTCGCTTTTCCTTTTTCTTTTTCTTTTTTCTTCTCCTTTTCCTTTTTCCTCTTTCCTCTTTCTTTTTTCCTTTTCTTCCTCTTTTCTCTTTCCTTTTCTTTCTTTCTTCCTTTCTTCTTTCTTTCTTTCTTTCTTTCTTTCTTTCTTTCTTTCTTTCTTTCTTTCTTTCTTTCTTTCTCTCCTTTTCCTCTTTCTTTGTGTGTCACTCTCTTCCTTTTCTCTCTCTTTTTTCCTCTTTATTCTTCTCCTCCCTCCCCTTCCTTTCTCTCCGCCACAGCCCCCTTTGGCTGTACATCCCAGCACTCTCACTGGGATGCTGCTGTCTTCCCAGCCATCCCCAAGGTGTCATGGAGCTGTGGACATGCCCTGGGGCCAGCAGTGCCTCAGAACTCATTTGTGAGCAGCAGGGTGCTTGAATCAAGGATGTCCTACCATCACCACGACTCCCATCCTTGCTGGAACACAAGGAGAGCAGTGATGTGAGAGGGAAAAAATTATCCCAGGGGTTTGAACCACCTCTCCATTTGTCACCTTCCTGGGAGACTGGCCAGATCCCAAGGTGAATCCCCTTTCTCCCTGCTCTGTCTCGGGGGGAATTGCCTTGGGGCTGGTCCTCACCTCGGCAAGCCCTTCCCCAGCCCTCCCCAGCAGGTCCACCCTATCACCAGCTCTTGCTCTGGCCATGGTGATTAGGGCAGAGAGGTGCTTTGGACTTGTGAGGTGCAAACAACCATCTGCATCTTTCTGCAATGCCTCGGAAGGCGGCTGGCAGACTAATTTAATATAGCTTGGTCTCAGTTCTTTTAATTATGTCTTTATAGTCTTTTAATTAGCCAGAATACTACTAATTTAAACCACTCTTGTTCAGAGAGACTTCTGCTGAGCAGCTGTTCTCACTCAGAGCTTTCTCTGGGTTAAGAAGAGGAGCCTGGGATGTTTGCTTCTCTCCTTCAGGCTGTTTTTCGTATTTTGCTGCATCAGCAAAAGGTTGCAGAACAGAAATGGTTCCTCTGAGACAGAGAAACGTGACTTACAAATAATTATTTGTGTCTGGAACCTGTTTGTGGGGTTCAGACAATAAAAAAAAACCAAACCCAGGGTGTTTCCCTTTGCGTATGATACCGCTCCGGTTTTCCTTCAAACAAGGCAGAGATTAGAAACTTCGAGGACTGGGATGACAAGCTCATCTGAAAGGCAGCACTCATCCAAGATAAGAAAGGTCCTGGCAGCCGGGCTGACTTCCAGGGAAAGTAATTGGAAAGAGGACTCCAGGAATTCCTGTTTTGTGCCCATTGCATGTGAGACTGCTGGCTGCAAACCAGGCCTGTGCTGGGGGCTGTACAGTCCCAAGAAAAAAGGGGGTTCCCTGGTGCACAGCACAAATTAAGGCACCAGCCCAGAAGTTCACCGGAGACACACAAGCTTCCTCGGCTCCCTTTCCCAAGAGGGCTTGAGCACCAGTCTCCTCTCTGAGGTGACTGTCACTTTGTCACTGAGCCCCAGGAAAAAAAAAAGATTTGCAAAAAACACAGCTTTCTATGTCGTCGTCAGCTGGTGCTTCCAGCAGTGGTGGGAGGTACAGAGCTTGGGACTCTGGGGCTGGTCCTTGGCTGCCGGCGGCACCCGTCACCTTCCCGTGGCTCAGCTCTGCTCTCTGCAAACGCAGGGTGTTGTCCAGCTTAACAGATTTTAACAGGCAAGAAAAAAAAAAAATAAAAAAGAAAGGCTGTGCAACAGCTGTGGGGGATTATCAGTGTGTATCGTGCTGTCCTGCGTTGCAAGAATAAAGTATGCTTTAAAGTTCAGGATAGGCATTATTGATTGAGTTTAATCGCTTATGTCCCATCCCAGACAAGGGCTGCAGCGTGCCAGGAGTAATACAAACACACACAGGGGACGATCCCTGCTCAAAAAGGGCTGCCATCAAAGTGCAAGGCAAGAGGCGGCAAGTGGGAGCCAGCCTGTTTTTTCTTCTTTAATAATTCCTCCAAAACTTTAGGCTTTTGAAAGCAAACACTGAGGACGGTCGAGGGAATTGAAATCCATCACGGCAAGGCGAGCAGACAGCCCCGCTCCTGCTGCAAGTCAGGAGGGAGGTGGGAAGAAAAGGGAGAGCCGAGGGGCAAAAGCCTCACCGTCGTGTGGCTCATTATCATGATTGTTTTGGTTGCTGTCTAAGTTTATAATCCAGGCTCCGCAGTACTCTAAGAGCTCATTAATTTGGAGTCGGCATTGGTGAGTCAAATGCAATTAAGAACAATCAAAGAAATGTCATCGCAAAATATACTTCGCGGATTTCTTTTCAAAGTCACAGTATCACTGTAATTATTTGTGGTATAAAATTCATAGCGCCTCTCTAAACAGACTGTGGTCATTCTTGCAGAAAGACGAGCCCTTTGTAGTCAGAGAGCTGGCTCCGAACGCCGCTGCGAGCGCTCAGCTGGTTGCTGCCAGGGTTTTGCGATTAGGAGGCGGTTTAGCAAACTGCAGATAAGGACCTGCCTGGATTTTGCACACAAGAAAAATGACTGACCTGTGCAACTCAGTGCCAGCTGTCATGGAGGGTTACAGAGTACAGCTGGACCCAAGTGTGGACGAATTTAAGGGTGATAAGAGCGCAGCAGTGGCTCTTGAACGTATGCTCTGGACACAGACTTGGTGTAGGACATCTCTAAACTGGTGTTTGTTGGTTGATAACTCAATGGATGAGACACTTTTTAATGTATTCTACCTTTCCCTAAGCAGCCCCTCACCCAAATGGCAGGGTATTGGAACACCTCTCTTATGAAGAAAGGCTGAAGGATTTGGGTCTCTTCAGTCTGGAAAAAAGACGACTGAGGGGGGATCTTATCAATGCTTGTAAATGCTTAAAGGGTGGGTGTCAGGAGGATGGGGCCAGGCTCTTTTCAGTGGTGCCCAGTGACAGGACAAGAGGTAATGGGCACAAACTTGAGTATAGGAAGTTCTATCTCAACATGAGGAGGAACTCTGAGGGTGGCAGAGCCCTGGAACAGGCTGCCCAGAGAGGTGGTGGAGTCTCCATCTCTGGAGACATTCAAAACCCACCTGGATGCGTTCCTGTGCAACCTGTTCTAGGTGACCCTGCTCTGTCAGGGGGGTTGGACTAGATGATCTCCAGAGGTCCCTTCCAACCCCTACCATTCTGTGATTCTGTGTATTTGCCTACAAAACACCAGTATCCAGGCTGAGGTCTGAGGGTGAAGGGGGAGCTGAATTGAGCAGCCGGTGCTTTGCTGTATGGCTAACAACAACCACACCGCAAGGGGCGGTGGGAATGGGGACAGACCTCCTCTCCCTTAACCTCCCCGCTGTGCACACTGGGAAGCAGCCCAGAATATAAAGCTGGGGGACAGAGAGGTGGAAAAGAGTACTCAAAAAATTTCCACTGACCCTCTTTCTCAAGGGATGATTACTTCTTTGACTGAGTGTCTGTTCACTTGACAAAACTGTTGGGAAACCAGATACTTCATGCTGCAGTACAACCAATTCTTGTTTGCCGGTGTTGAGATGTTTTGGGGAAGATTTTTTTTTTTTTTTTTAGTTTCCACCTGCTTTCAGCCAAAACATGATTAAATCTAATTTTCCTTTGAAGAGGGGAAAGAATACAATTTTGATTACGCTAAAGACCCCTAGAGCTGTAAGAGACGACTTGTTGCCCTGAGAAATATATGTTTTGTGAGGTGAGCTCCATGGAAGGATGCTGAGCACTGGGCTAAAGGAGAGGTGTCCCTTGTCTTATGGCATGGCTGGGAGTAAAACACATGCAAACCTATTACTGTGCACTCTGTGTTGGTAAAGTCCATTAAGCAACTTGACCAATCTAAAAATGCAGTATATGCCTTGGTGTCAGATGAAGCACAACCTTCTCTGTTCATCCATGAGCACTGGAAGCCAGTGCTACGAGCAGCCTTGGCTGTTTGCTGCCCACCAATACTGGGATTTAGAGTGGGGCCAAGGAGAGTTACGTGCCCATGGAGAACCAGATGCCTGCCTCATGTTGACCTCACTGCTTGCAAAGGTGCCTCTTTTTCGTGGGTGGGCTGAATTTTGCCAGCTGCTGTCATCAGTCAAGTTTACAGCCTTCGCTGAAGCTTGAGGTGGCCAGGGAGGTGGCAACAAGAGCGCCCCGTCAAGCACCGGGTGGAAAGATTCACACCTCCGTGATGGTGGTGTGTTTTCTCAGATCTTTTGCTGGTGCATCCTTCAAATTCCTCAGGAAAGTGTGAGTCTGCCTGCAGGAGGGAAATATGTGTGAAGGGATTTAACTGACTGCCACCCATTAATTGTCCCATAGTGATGGCCAAAAGCCTCAGAGTTGATTCCTATTATTATTATTACTGTTAATCATAATAATGGTTCTCCATGTTATGGTAATACCTGAGGTGTAAGAGACTCCACTGATTTCTACATTTAAATGATTATCATGCCCTGGACAGCATCCAGTCTGATCTATAAAAAACAAGTGATGCTATAATCCTAAAACCAAAACGAAAGCTTTGGTAGGGATTTCTCCAAGTCAACCTGGAACTAAGGCACCAGCTGAGCAAACCTCCTCCCAGCCAGAATCAAAGCCCCTTCCTCAGCCAGCCACTAACTTTTTATTGCCTTTATTTGCATTTCTTTCCCACCACATCAGTCATCCCCAGGGTGCCCAGTGTTTCTTGCTGCGACCTGTAGAGGGAACTGTGCAATATAGCAAAACGGTCCAAAACGGTCTGGTGTGACCCCTTTCAGGAAAGGGTGTTCCTCACCCGTCCCCTCCATCCTTAAGCAGACCTCACATTTTCCACTTGTATTGTTTCAGCTCAGGTGGGCTGGGATCAGACCGGGCTTCCCATGAAAGGCAAGGGGAACACACACCAGCTGTGGGCAGCAACCAGAAGATGCAAGACACCATGCAATCCTGTTTTCTTTTTCCTTTTCTTTTCTTTTTTTTTTTTTTTTTAATGAAAAACAACTTGTTGGAGAAATTTGTCCGTTATTTTGACTCATGGTTTCTGAGTTTTCGGGGTGCTGCCAGTAACAAGATAGGAAAGGGTTGTTTCAGCCCAGGACAGAAGTGTCCAAACTTCCCAGGCCCCCGGCCAAGGGTGAGCAGATCCCAGTGTTTCTGGAGACAGCGCCAGGTTGTGGTTTGGGTCCTGTTTTATTGTCTCTCATGACACTGAAATAAAATGACTCAGGAGACCCTGGAGCCAGACAAGCCTTCCTTGCCCCATGGCTGAGTTGCAAAGCAGAGTCAGCGCCATGGCAAAGCAAGCCCACTCCCCTCCATCCACTGCAGGGTTGCGGTGCTCCTTGTTGGAGGTGACAGTCCGAGACCACCCAGCAAAAGCCTGGCAAAATAAAAACCCTGACCACGGAAATGTGCCCACCTCTTCCCATCTGCCCAGCACAGAGCTCAGGGTTTCTTGCTCCTGCCTGGCAAGGCAAGGGGCCAGGCAGACTTCCTTAGTCATCACTAGCTCTGCAGATATTTTCTGATCGCATGAGGCGTCAACTCTGTCAAACTCTCAAACTTTAGTTTTGCTGATGTGGCGAAGTGCAGTCTGAGTCAAAGCCCCTTGAAAGCAGCAGAAAGATCTGGCTGAGGCTGGAAAAGCCAGTGGTTTGAATCTACTTTTCTCCTGACACTGGTGCTATGGAGGAAATGAGACCAAAGCTGGAAGTGACTGATGCTGAGATCTGCAAATGCCCAATCCCTCCCCTGGGATTTCTCCCCTGGAGAAGTTCCTGTGTGTCCAGAAAATGCAAATCTACTTGGAATGGGATAATATGTTGTTGTGATGGATGAATATCCCCTAGCCTGCATTTTTCTTCACTCCCCTGGAAAAAAACAACAAAACCCAAACAAGCAAACAAACGAAAAACTTGTAAATGTTTATTTGGTGGCACCTACAAGATTAAAAAAGAATTGAACTGGGTTTTAAGACCTGCAATTTTTAACATTTCTTGGAGGACTGCAACCTTGTGTACACTGGGTTTGCTCTCTGCCCTACATGATACAGCAATGCATTTTTTTATTTGTTTTTTATTTTCTAAACGAATCAACCTGCAAAGCTAGGGAACAAATCACCACAGCCACGTTGAGATTTTTAACTTTACTCATCAGCCCCATCCCTGTCTTTGCAGTGGAGAGAAAAGCCCATCCTGTGTCACGACGGCACCACTCTCTCTCAAGGACCTTCTCCAGATCTTCACCCCATCCCATGGAACAGTGACGGTTCTTTCACATTTAAAGCCATGGGACCACTCGTGATGGTGGGACATAGTTTGACTTTGACAAATGAATTGCAACTAATCACACACTTACAAGAGTCCTCAGAAACTGTGGTGATGATTTTTATCCAGCCCATTTTCAGGGCAGGAGGAGGGGTGAAGTGTCAATCTTTCCTCCTGCTCTTTACCTCTCCAAAGGGAGCACCATCCCTCACTGACATTAAAGGCGACTGAGTGAAAGGGCACGAATATAGGCCAGACTTTATATAATTATATAGGGAGGAAAACTGGGATGTCTCTTTGTAGAGGCTGGGAATGTTCCACTGGAAAACTAGGTTAGACTGAAAAAAAGAAAGAGCCTCTGTAACCCAGAAATAGCTGGGAGGTTTAAGTATAATTTTCCAGCCCTGTGTTATTACGGTGCTAATTCAGGTCTGAGAAATAAATGTAGGTAAAGGTCTCCCAAGGTCAAGAGGGGAAACAAATCACACCCACAGATTCTTTTTTGTAAAAAATCCCTCGTCCTGATTGAACAATCTCCATTAACATGGGGTTGGTTCCCCTCACTGCGTGGGGGGTAATATTTGTGTTTAATTGATTGATAGATTTATTAGTTAATAAATTTAGAAATAAGGCAATTTTTCTAGTTGCCTGGAGCATCCTTTCACCTGGAAGGTGATTTTTGGGACCGAGAAAAGCCTGGAGGTTCTTCACATGTCCCCGGAGCCGAGATGGAAGCAGTGCTTCTGCAAGCAGAGAGCTGGGAGGTGGGACTCTCGGGTGCTGCACAGCCAGCAAGGAGCTGTGATTTCAGCTTGTGTCCCTGCAGCCTTCCCTTAGGCAGCGAGTGATGGCACGGCTAAGGCCAAGCCAACTGCCTCAGAAAGCCCAGAGCAAGTTCACTGCAATGTTTATTGCTCTTTGAATTCACATTTCTTTTGTATTTGAGGCTAATGAAGATCAGCTCCCTTCATGGACCGTCACCATGAAAGGTGCTGCACAAGAAGAACGTGCCTGTGCCTAAGAGGGAACAACGTCAAAACCACATCAGCCCTCGTCAATCCGCAAAACCTGCTTTTTGCTGAGAGCAAAGTGACCGGAGCCACCAGCGTCTCTTCCCCTCATGGGAGGAGATTGCTGCTAAGAAATGTCAGCGATGCAAGGAAGGTGGAGGAAGTCAGTGTAACCATTTTTCCGGGAAGGCGAGACATTTCCCTTCCCCCTCTGAAATGTGTATATTTAAGCAAGTGCTAGGAAGTTGGGCAAAATAAAATGAGTTGGTTTTGCTTACATCAGAGCCAAGAACCCAAAGCCTTGTTGCTTTGGCATCTTCCAAGCCTCCTCTTAATATGAGCTCCCAAACAGAGGGTATATCTGCGGGGAAGGACCAGCATGTGGTCTTGTTTCAGATGCATGTCTACTTTCTACCCCAGGGCAGGGAAAGTGCAATGCTAGAAATGGCTGAAACAGCTTGAAGGAACTGTGTTTTTTTGCCAATATGATCTGCACTTTCTTCTTTCTTAAAAGGCTTTCTCTGAGACTTGAATTGTTTTTATTTAAAAAAAAAATTAAGAAATTGTTTTTTTTGTTCTCAGCACAGGAAGGACATGGAGCTGTTGGAATGGGTCCAGAGAAGGGCAACAAAAATGATCAGAGGGCTGGAACACCTCTGCTATGAGGACAGGCTGAGAGAGCTGGGGTTGTTCAGCCTGGAGAAGTCTCCTGGGAGACATTATAACGGCCTTCCAGTACCTAAAAGGGCTACAGGAGAGATGGGGAGGGACTCCTTATGAGGGAGTGTAGCAATAGGATGAGGGGTAATAGTTTTAAACTGAAAAAGAGGAGATTTAGATTAGATATTAGGGAGAAATTTTTCACTATGCGGGTGGTGACACATTGGCACAGGTTGCCCAGTGAAGCTGTGGCTGCCCCATCCCTGGAGGTGTTCAAGGCCAGGCTGGATGGGGCTTTGAGCAACCTGGTCTAGTGGGAGGTGTCCCTGCCCACCCAGGGGGATTGGAACTAGACGATCTTTAAGGTCCGTTCTAACCCAAACCATTCTATGATTCTATGATTCTCGATTTCCTGAGGGCATGGAGCCTGTGCAATTGTTGTCCCTCCAAGGGTCCGACAGAGTGGCTGGGGTGATGAGGTTGATGACGATTTGGGAGAGGTGCAAGGGCAGGAGGGTGGGCACTGCTGTTAGACCTCAGCCATGATGCACAGCCAGAGCAAAGCAGCCTCCAGCAGCCATGCACAGGACCACTTGGGTTTTAATTGATTATCTTCTTGGACTCTTTCTTCTGAGCATGGTTTCAGCAGCACTGCCAAGTCCACCAATTTCCAATGCCAAGGCTGCAGGCTGAGAAAGGCTAAATAGACCTTGGAAGCTCTTCTCACTTTGGGTACTGGAAACCAAAACTTTGTCCCTTCTGGTTTTTATCCCCAAAGAGATGGCAGGTGGTGACTCTTTTCTTTGGCTGTGTTTTTCTGAGATGAATTTAAATCCCAGCCCTGTAGTTATTTTGTCAAGGAGAAACCAGGTCTTGATTGTTACAACTGTTCGCCTCTAAATGCATCAAGATGAAATGTCTTTGGCAAATCTGAGCAAGGCTCAGGCTAGATATGGGGTGGTTGAAAAGCTAAATTCTTAGGCACCAAGAAAATCTCAGCTTTTGAAGAAAAGCCCCTAAAACTCCAGACCTCACAGCAGGATTTTCACTCTGTCATTTACACTGTGGGTCTTTAAAGGCCAAAAGTGGTTTAAAGGCCAACCAAGATTTGCCCTGTCTGGTGCAGAATGCATTGGGTGGCACGATGTGAGATGTGAAACAAAATGAAGTCAGAAATACCAGCAAGGTCAGCTGTCACTGGGGGACAGCAGGTAAAAATCACCAGTCTTGGAGAATTTCATTATGTTTTGCTCTCCTGCATCATCTCATGCTGGGACAGGAGACAGGGATGGTGCATGGACAGTTTAGTGAACAGCTTTGCTTGAGTTGGAGGGAGGTGAGAGTCCTAGCTTAAGCTAACACAGAGGACCTTGAAGCCACGGCTATTTTATCATCTGGGAGCAATACATCTGCAACCTCAGGCCAGCAGCTGTGCTCTTGTGAGTTTTGGACCCCAAAGAAAATGGGAAGATAAAAGTTGCCTTTGATCTTATTGGGCTGGGTTTTTATTGCAAAGCCCCTCCGTTTATAATTTACTGCAATCATAGGTTGGGGAAGGATGGGAATGGGGGGAAATGGATCAACACAGCTTGTGGGAGGGACTGGTCATTTTGAAAGCTGTGTCTTAGAGCCAACATGACTGTCTGCTAGGTCAGACGGGGAAGAGACCCTTATTCTCCCCCTCCTCCTCCTTTACAAAACGTATCCATGTCTGAAATCACTCAGTATCAGGGACCCATCCAGAAACCTTTCCTTATCTCTTGACTAATCATGCCTGGATGAGGCCAAACTGGAGCTTGCTTCATCTCACAAAGGACTAAACAAACATTCTGGCTCCCGGTGATGCAACCTCAAGTTGATTTTTCCAGTTACTCAACTTCTCTCTCCCTACGTATAATGTGCTGAACTTGGAAATAAATGCCTCTCTCAGCGATTTCAGCAATTTATGTCAAGAAAATCTGGATGCATCAAAGTAAGAGATAATATTTTCTGACACAGCACAGGAATAAAGCTGCAGCAGTACGTGTATCTCCTGAGCCTTCGTCTCAGCTCTGCCACTGACAAGGTCTATGGCCAAGGGCAAGGTAGCTGAACTGCCTGTTCCTCAGTTTCCCCACTGCTGAAAAGAGGATTGTGGCATTTATCCCAAGCAAAGGAAGTGGGACAACACCATACAATATACCTGTAACGCCGATGGAAGATGTCTGTGAAGGAAAGGAAACGTGGACTCTGCTGTCTCAGCAAAGAGGATGTTTTATTCTCAATTTGTGCTAAAAAATGCAGCATGTAAAGAGGTGTTGCTGATTATTCCTACGAATCAGCAGCATATATCGCATTCAAAGAGCCTTTTCCATATGCTATTTCTGTTCTCTTGGCTGCTTCCCAACACGGGTCGTTACCTCCTGCCTTTTACAATTGCCCCGCTGCTTCTTTCCCATACAGCCTCCCCCTTCCCCAGCCAAAATGCCCACATAGAGTTGCAAGGATCTTGGAGGGCTCAACCCCCAGAGAGACTGAGTGCCCTGATGGGAGCTGAGGGTGTTGGGATATTCATGAGAGCAGCTCCCAGCTTCAGGAGTCAGACCCAACGCTCCTATTTTTATGCAAAGAGCCTTGCTAATGAGAGACAGCTCTGCTTCCAAACCCCTTGACGAGAATCCCGGAAGCCTACAGGGTTTGAAATCCAGAGCGTCTTTGTGATTTATCTAAAAGAGAGGGAAATGCAGGAAATGAACAGGGCCTTGGGGTTACCTTTTTTCACCCCACGAAGGCTGGGGTTGATAAGCAGATCTTTTAGGGTAGTAAAACTTGGCTGTGACTCTATTTACAACAGGACAAAAAATTGCCCAGTTTTGGCCATGAGATTCTCAAGGACAAAGATGACGGGTTTGTCTCACAGCTGCACCTCGAGAGCTGGGGTGCTGCCACCCCCTCTACCTGCTGAGCATCGTGTCGGAGGGACTCAGCCCTGGGCTGGGGATCTGCCACCAACAGGAGCCTGAGTCTCCACCACTCACACCCTCAAGAGAGCAAGGTCCAGCCTGAATTTGAGAACCCCAAAGTTGGAAAACTCAAACTTTGGCAAGGTCCGCTTTTCCACAGCACTTTATAAAGTCCTTTTTAAGACAACCTGCCTTTTAACCCTTTTATCCTCACAAAAACCTCGCGGCATAGAGGTGTGCTATTTCTTTTCTGATTCATAGACAGGGAGAATGAAGCATAGAAGAGCTAAATAAATACTTTCATTGCGTTCACACAGATGGTCTGTAGCAGAGCAGAGACCTCACACATCCCTCACCAAGTCTTCGGTTACCATCAAGAGGAGTAAAATATTGTTCTGGAAGGAAAAACAGAGTGACCTTTGGCTTCTCATACACTCTGTCACATTATTTGGGTAACATCTTCCAGGTGGGTGAGGCCCCTTTTGGTCCTTGGCCCAAGGCAAGGCTCTTGTGGTGTCCTCCAGCCTGGGGTGTTTTGCTTTCTCCTTTCGTTTCAGACCCACGAGGAAAATGCTCACGTGGAGGTTTGCTCCCCAGGTCTGGGTCCAGCTCCAACCAAGACATCTCTTCTGAGCACTGTGCCTTTGGCTTCTGGAGCTCAGCTGCAAGTTGGACGTGCTGACTGGAGCTGAAGTGACCTCAACCGACCCGAGCCAGCACTTCCACAGCCTCATCCAGCATCTGCAGATGCACGGACACGCTCCCTTGCAACCCAGATACCTCCATCCCGGCTTCTCTAAAAGGCTTTTTCTCCTCTGCCTGCTCCTGTAACCATCAAAGGAAATTTTGAGCCTTCGTCCTAACTCACAGAAGCATTTTTTTCAAGTGCTGCGCTGAGCATGAAGGCAATACTTAAAATTAAAGGTTTAGTGAGTGGTGCAATGGAAGAGGAAGATTTGGGCAGCCTTGTTCTTTCCCTCTGCTTTTCCTGGCTACTCTCAGGTTTTGACTGGATTTTGTCCATCTCTGGACCAAAGTTTCCTCTCTCGTTCTCCCTCCTCTGAATTCACCTTAAGTAAATAGATATGTATGTGATGTGTACTAAGGCTTAGGCTATATAGCAGTACGTGTGGCACACAATCTCTTGTTACTGATGTCAGTATACTTATCAGAATATTGGCAAGTATGCTTTTAAATATATATATATATATATAAAAAAGTGTATATATACATGAAGTATAAGCACACCTGAGCTGTTGTGGTGCCACCCAGCATGAGGTGAGCAAGCACCAAAGCCCAGGCTCCTCTCCTACCTGGGGTCAGAGGTGACATGGCCAGTGACTGGCATTTGGACCTCAGCTTCCCTTGGATTAATGGAGAGGGTTGGAGGGACAACACCTCAGGCTGGTAGTCTATCCACCTTTTCATGTGGGAGGAATCCCCCTGCAAACGCACCTGTGCAGTTATTTTGCAGACAGGGGAGTACCTTGTCTGGCTGGGATATCACCTGGGCTGTAGTCAAGCTGTAGTCAAGTCAAGTAGGAAGCTTCAGAAAAAAAACAACAAACAAATCCCCTCCCCTTCCCAAAAATCCTTTAGTAATGAATTCTGTAGCCAGATATGGTTTAAAATCACAGTGAGGCTTGCTGGTGGGTTCCAGGAATAATATCCATCAGTTTCAAGGCCTGCCTATGAGTCACCCCAGGGTTAGCATCATTCCAGAATGTCTTTGGGCCCCAGGGTTAAAGTGACTTGTCCCCCCGGAGTAACCAAAGGGAATTTGGTGAGGATTTTTGTTCCTGAGGGCACTCTGTGGGTATTTCCCTGGATCCAGCTGATGGGTCTGCCTTCCCTGCTTGGGATGGTTTCCTGCTACTGCCCACAGCCTGCCTTTCAGCCAGGGAGCAAATTGCAGCCTGCAGCATGCGAACAACCCTGTGTGCTCTCGTGGACCCAGGCAAAGGCTGTTCCCGGGGAGCTCTGACTGCAGGTGACCTCCCGACACAGCCCGGCCTCAGCCGAAAACTGGTTGATGTTAGGGTCGCTGGGGGTTAAGTGAAACACCGTCCTAGCCTGCTGTTGTCACTTCTGCCTCTGTGTCAAAGCATCTGGAATCCCCTTAGCCCTCCATATTCCCTGCGATAGGGAGCATCAGTGCCAGAAGGAAGCTGTAGGTCGCCAAGGGGAGGATTAAAATGCAAGGGAAGGACGGAGGGGATTTGGGATGCAGCACATATGTGGGTTCAGATAACTCCTTCCTTCCTCCCATTGCAGGAAAGCAGTCCCTGTCCCTTTTCCCAGGCCACAGGGATGTTGTCTGGCCTCATCCTGGAGGTAAGCCTGGGTGTAACCAAATTAACATGAAGTTGCAATGTATATTCAACCTCCGTGTAAATGGTTTCAGGCAGGCATGGGCTTCTGCACCTCCCCTGGTTGCTGCTTGGAGATGGTGAGGGACCAGGCACGTGTCCAGAGCTGTCATGGGGAGTGTGCAAAGCGCTGCCATAACCCAGCAGGAGAGGAGCATCACATTGCCCATACCCGGCAGCCTGACCCCTAACATATGTGCCAGGGCTCCTGTGAAGTACACAGGAGCTAGCAGGGCATGATGGGCTTCACTTTATCCTGCTACCTTGACCTGCAGGAGGGAAGTCTCCCAGCTGCCAGGCACATTAATGCACCCCATGGTGGGAACACCTGGGCTGAAGTCAACTGGAAAGGGTGGAGTGGGAGGCTTTGGAGTGACTTCAGGAGGGTCGGGTCAGGCCTTGGGGAGAAGTTGTTTGTTTGAGATCTGGGGAATGGTGTCAGTGCAAGGAGCAGAGTCAGATATTGGTGCTTTCTTGGTTAACTGTGGTCCACAGAGGGTTTCTAGAGCACTGGGATACCCAATGGGACACATCTTCAGCCAGTTTAGCCTTGTCAAGATCTCTAGGCTCAAGTTGCTGAGGTGCTTCTCCTCCGCTGAGTTTCAGACCTTCCACAAGTTAAAACAACCCCTGAGTAACGACACTCCTCTCTTCTTGTTCCTAGCACTGGTTTTGGGCTTCCCAAACCCCACAATATAAATTAATCCAGATAGAGATAGTCTTCAGAGACAAAGTGCAGCTGTGGACCTGAAGTGACTTGGATGAGCCCCATCCGCAACAGAAAGGATCTGCTTGTAAAGACAAAACCCAACCTGTAGCAGCAACACAGAACAGGAATTTCTCCAGAGGTCAAGAGGAGCTGGCTGTTGCATTTTTACCTCTTCATCTGTCAGTAGCATAGACTTGGCAGGATTTTTAATGAAGAATCTGCATTGTTTTAGTACAGAGCTGGAATGAAATGGTGATTTCCCCCAAACTCCTCCCATCACAGCTGCAGAGAAAGCTTCTGATCCCCCAGGTCAGACCTACCTTGTGACCACAGTGTCCTCCTCATGTGGTTGTCACTGGCAGTGTCCACTCTGATCTGTGTCTGTTTTTTGGAGAGCAGACAGTCCTGTCCTGTGGCCAGGAGGACAGAGGAGAGACCTGGAGGACAAATGCAGGAGTTCGCTTGGCTCCCTCCTAACTCAGGTATCACATCAGCATCACGCCCCAGGGTTTGTTCAGACCTTGAAAACTGGAGCTCTGCCCATTTTAAATATGAGAAGGGAAACTCTGGAGGGCAAGCATGCGATGTGTTTCTCACACACACAAGTACAGCCACACAGCCTGCCTCATGCTTTCGGAGATGTGGAGGAAGGGAAAGCCTTCTCATGGTGCAACAGAAATTGTTCTAATAGCTTTTGCCATTTGGAAGATTCCCTTGAGTTTCTGACTTAATTTTTTCCTTTAATTTCCCCTCTTACGCACAGGGGGCTCCCCTGGAACTGCTCAAACCCCATCCCACCTTCCCTTTGGTGTTTTTAGCATCCTATAGTTATAGAAAGCTTTTGCATTCCCCCTGTCTGGTGATGGATGGAGCTGTACTGAGCAGATAGGACTTGGTACAACTCCTCCTGGCATTGCTGGACCAACAGCTGGACAGAGGGAACAGATGAGCAGAGGGACGAACACTTCCCATCTGAACTTTCTCTAGAGCCCAAACGACTGTCCCTTGTTCCTTCTCCATCTGTGCTGCTCACAACGAATGAATCAAAGCAGAAAAGCCAGCTAAAGGGATGGCTTTGATTCCTCTCTCTGAACCCAGACCTATGGCGTGTTGATGGCTCACGTTGCTCCTCGCACAGCTTCAGCCTGGCTTCACCACCATCCGGGGCCAAGGCTTTGGGCTCTGCTCCTCCAATCTGGCAGCGGTTCACATGCAAAAGCAGCAGCCTAATGGCTTTATGGACACTAGCTAAATATATAGACCAGCTAATAGACTTTTCCAGGGCACACAAGCAAAATCACAATGCCCTTTAGCAGTTGGAGGCACTCGGCACACAGCTGCTCTGGACCAGAGCCCCGAGCAGAAAGCTCAGCAAGGAAGGGGGGAGCATTTCAACAGGAGTATTTCAGTGAGTGCTTCCCTTCAGCTTCCTCCCTGTAGAAAGTGGATCTGGTTCATCTGAGGCACCCCAGCCACACGTGTTGGCCACTTTACAGCAGCCAGGGAGATTAAATCCAGCTCTTCCTGTGCTAGAAGCGCAGGTCCTTTATTATCCAAATGAAACCTGACTTCCTTAAGCAGACGCACTGCTGGGCTTGTGACACATGGACAAGACATCTGGAGTCCATCCAGGTTGTGGCTGGTTTTTGCACACACAAATGCACCAAAATCTTCACCACCACCCGATTTCCCCTGTCACCTGCATGCTTCCCTTGACTTCAGCTCTCCCACTGGGACTCCTGTGGGCCCTGTTAGGAGCAAACTTTACATGATGAGCTGTTGCCCAAGCCAAAACAAGACTGTTGGGTTAAAGCAGTGTCAGCCAATTAGACCCAACAATATTAATTAGCCTGAGTGCAGCAGCGTGTTTAGCAAGGCTGCCACTGCCACTTCTTCTTATGAAGTCGCTTGGGTGGGATTTTTCCGTGTGTGCCTTTTTAATGTCAGTGCATGTGTTTTGAAACCACAACAGTTTTGTTCCTGGGAACACATGGTGACTGGGGGCTCTTTCAAGCCAGCTGCAAGAGGAACCTGGCCAGGGCCTTAACTGCTGGGGCAGAGTCTCCCACCTGCAGGGTCTGCCTCCTTTCTCTCATCAATAGGTGCAGATGGCCCAGCTATGTTTCAAAATAAAGGTAAAATAAAAGCCTGCCCTGCAAAGCTCCCACAGGTGTCAAGGAGAACTCTGCATGGCTGCAGATTAGAGGACAAACCCTGGGCATGGGAAGTGCTGGGTTTGCCAGGATCCCATGCAACACACAAAGGCACAGCAGAAAATGCACCCCATGCACAGAAACATGCTCTCCTCCTAGTCAGGACCTCATGCCAATGTCAAATCACTTTTATTGGGTCTTTTCTTAACCAGCAGCAAACCCTGCTTAGCTACAGAGCAAGATCCTGGGCCATGATGTCCAGATGACAAAGCCCCTGAGCAGCCTGCAAGGATGGCCCTGCTCCTGGCCAGGGAGGGGAAGAGGAGTGGGGCTTTGGGGTAGCAAAGGCTGCCGCATGGTGTGGTGTGCTTGAATCCTACCTGAAGAGTGGTAAACGGATCTCATGTGGGATGTGAGAGCAGAAGGAAAGTCCCTTGGACAGGAGGAACCAGCTCAGCACTGCCCACAGCACCAGATCGCACTAACAGCATGACTCTGATTACTATCCCTTGCTTCCTCACCCGCCCTGGTCCTCCCACACGCCAGTGCCACAGTTCCCTCCCACCTTACTGTCAGCATCTCCATAAGGAGTCCAGCATCCCGGTCAACAGCGGTGGCTGTGGAAGAAGACAGGTCCCTGCAGACAGCGATTCACAGCCTTGCGCTCAGCCTCCTGCAGAGGTGTTGCTTGCCTTGCACGGGCTACAAGGAGAGCCCATGGTGACCATGCTTACAGCTGGTTCTCTCAGTTAAGTGCTCATATTAGATTTAGATTTAGGGTAGATTTAGATTAGATATTAGGAAGAAATCTTTTCACTATGAGCGTGGTGAGACACTGGCCCAGGTTGCCCCAGGAAACTGTGGATGCCCCATCCCTGGAAGAGTTCAAGGCCAGGCTGGATGGGGCTTTGGGCAACCTGGTCTAGTGGTCAGTGTCCCTGTCCGTGGCAGGGAGTTGGAACTAGATGATCTTTAAGGTCCCTTCCAACCTGAATCTTTCTATGCTTCTATGATACTACGTGGCTAAAACAGGATCTGTGGCCTGTAAAGCAGATTTTAAGTCATCTCCTAAAACTTACTTTTGGGGGAGCAAGGAGACCTCAAGAGCAGACCAGCAGCAACAAAGTACATGCACCCCATGCCCAAAGACGTTTCCTCCATGAAGCTTCTCTCCCTTTAAGAAGTTTCAACCGAGCAGAACTTCATCCCAGACAGCCCTGGGGAAACCAGGAAGTTCTGCAAATACAATATGTTGGGATTAACAACCATGTTCATCAATAACAGGTAATGTGACCTGACATGTATTGATTCAGCAGCACGGCGTCACATTTGCTCGGTATGTAGGTCACTCAAGTGCAGGCACGTCAATCAAGTGTGCGGTGTGCTCCGTCTGAGCCGCGGGTACAGGGTGTCCCTTCTGCAAACAGCATGGGTCTCTCCTCCTGCCTCCCCGGTTCGCTTTCATCCAAGGCAAGAGATCACCTTCATTAGAAAGTCCAGTGCTAATGATATTTCCATTGATGTTTGGGGTAGGGGAGTCTTGCATTTTTCCAAGTGCAAGCATAAGGCCACCATGTGTCTGGTTTTTTTTTCCTCCACCTCCATGTCTTCCTCTCCCCTCTTGCCCGAGCACATTTTTCTGGTTGTGGGGAAAATGGGAAATGAGCTGGGAGGTAAACGGGACTGCAGCAACTGAGGCGAGTGAGCTTGTATTGGACAGACCCAGACTGGGGAAGATAGATGATGGGAAAGATGTTAGGGCAGGAGGGTTCAGAGATGTGAATTTTGGGGTGACGAAGATGAGAAGGGAGAGCAGTGGGACAGGACACTATGGGGTGTGAGGATGTCATTTAGGAGAAAGGGTATGTAGGTCCCACTTCATCCCTCCATCCCTCCACCCTTCCATCCTTCTATCCCTCCACCTCTCCACCCTTCCACCCCTTCACCTCTCCATCCCTCCACCCTTCCATCTATCCACACCTCTATCCCTCCACCCCTCCGTCCTTCCATCACTCCACATGCACACAGAGGAATGATCTCCTCCTGCCCCATGAGGACCAATGAGTCATCCATCTCCCACTATTTTTAACCTCCAACAATAGAGCAGTACTAAATACAACCCATGCTGTGGTTTCACTGTTGGGTGGAGGGTCTGTCTGTGCACCTGCCCCCACTGCCAGGGCAGACTTAAGGAACGAGCTCTCGGTTTGGGATTTCTATTAAACTACCTTGCTGTGTCATTTTTCCTTCTTTCTCACTCCCCCCTCTCTAACCACAACCACCTTCAAGCCAGCTTATGAGGGAAGAGGAACTGATGTTGACATTTTTTTTCTTTCTCTTGTGGTTCCTCAAATGATTAATAGAGAATGTGGGACTTGTGCACTTCCCACTTAGGAAAAACCGAAATAAGACTACAGGGAAATTCTCTGTGTTCCCTTTTGCAAAGTTTTAACCAGATCATCCCATAAATGGGGAGTCCTGGAGTTGTCTCCTGACTAAAGAAAACTAGACATTTCCCTCGGTTCAAAGAGGCTGTCAGAAAGCAGCTATGCTTCATATAGCAATAGCAATAAAAGAAACACCAATTTTATTCCGGTGGTTTCATAGGCAGCCAGAAAACAGTATGAATTTTTCATGACAAGTTTTGCAAAGAAATGTAGTGGTTTAAGGTTTGCTTTTCCACCAAGGGGAGGCGGGGGGAGGAGATGGTGGAGATTAGTCATTTGAAATATTTCAAACCGCTCAGACATTGTTTAGCTCATATCTAACCTTCTTGAAGTGCTGCAGACATCCATGGAAAGGAGAGGAAAATCCAGCCTGGGCTGCTACACAGAGAAACCTTGTGTTTTCCAGGCTGGTTTCACAAGGTTTTCTGTTCAGGGCCCCCAGAGTGTGAACTCCAGGGATGGGAACGGGCGCTGCTGCAGCTGTTGGGTTCTGGGGCCAGCAGAAGTAGTCAGTGAGGGCTTAGTACCACCAGTCCATATTCTCAATACCTGTTATTTACGTTATGCCTGATCCAAGTCTTGGGTCAAGACATAGAACCCAGGAGATCAAAATGTCACAGCTTCTCCTGACATTTGCTTACTTTAAGTGGTGCAGATGAGAGCTGCTACCAACTTCCCTTAAGGCGTTTTATGGTATCATCATGAGGCTGAAGGAAAGACCCGTTACAGTTGTGATTTGTGGATTGTGGACAGGGAGAAGCTCATTACCATCCTCATTAAACTTGCTGTTGGATGGTGATATTAATATGAGTGATTAGCAACAGTACTGATATTTTAATATTGGAAGTTCAAAACTGAGTCACTGATCCTCTCTCACATTGCAAGGTTGGTTTAAAGATTACAAAATGTCTATGTTAAGGCTTTTAAGCTTTTCTCCCCGAATGCGAGGGCTAGAAAGCTGCTTTTAAAAAAAATGAAAGCAAAGATTCCAGGATCTGGGCAATGGAAAAAAGCCCAAGAGCTGGCAGCCGAGGAGCCTTGAATCCTGCCACGGAAAAGATCAAAACACTGGATTCCCGTAATGTGGTCTTGATCACGGGATGCTCCGGTGGTTTATTTTGTCTTGCCGGCTGTTTGTTGAATAGAGGAGAGTTTCTCATGGACGCGTCCCAGTGCTCTGTGCGCACATGGTGCGTGTTTGAGAAGCAGCTCAACATTTTTATCTACTGTGTTTGGCTTGTTTAAAAACAAAGGAAAAACAGCAGCATCATGTAAGGCTCAGAAGCAAATGGTAAAATTAAAAGTCAAAGACTTGTTTTAGGATAAGACTGCGGGACCGAGCTGAAATCTATTACACATGCTGCTCCAGTCTTAACTTTTTGTAATTCTGGAAGGGATCAGAGAGCAAAGCTGTTTACTTTGCTAAGTGTTTGCAGGTCAGGCTGTGGGGAAAAATCCCTTCCATGCTCCAGATTTCTTATGCCAAGGAAGACGAGAGCAAGGTCCCACGCTGCGTGGGGGGAGATTTCTCTGTGGGGAGAGGACTCTGCCCTCCAGCGAGCCCCTCAGCGTGGGGATGGGGTAGGGATGGGTGGCAAAAGCAGGGCAAGGGCCTGGACATTGAGCTACTGGGATGTGAGATGGCATTGAGGTCTCATGGGTGGCCCAGAAACACCACCACGGTTGATGGGAACTGCTGCGCTGTTTGCATCTGGGACGCAAAATTTGGGTGCTGAGTAGACATAGACTCTGCTTGGCACCTCAGCCTTGGCACCAGGCGAAGCTGCTGTGCCAAATAACCATTGCAGCCTCAAAAACCAAAATATGCAGCAAAGTGAATGCAGAAAATAAGGGGGGAAGAGGGAGACATGACTTAGAATCTACCAAATTAAGCATCAGTACCAAGGATAAAGGATGATAATACTGACTGAAGGGAGGAAGGAAGGAAGGGAGGGAGGGAGGGACGGACGGACGGATGGATGGATGGATGGATGGATGAATGGATGGATGGAGGGGTAGGCTGGATTCAAGAGATCCAGTCCCTGGATTGAATCAAGTTTTGATCCACATAATGTATGGGCAGGTCCCCTGTTAAAATAGACTGTACCTTTCCTGTGATACAGCTTGAAACCATCCTGATCCTGCTGATCAAATACACACAAACACACACACACACATATATATAAATAAAACCAACTTCATTTTGGGAAATGATTTCTCTGAGGCTGTGCTACCGTACAAATGCCATAGCAAGGTCTGATAATCAGTTGGTCACTCAGGCTTACATTTGGAAGAGTCTGAGGATTAGAGCAAGCCTTAGCATTTCCTTTGGTGACCTCCTGGTTCTGAACTCTGCATAAGCATCATCTGCCGGACAGCCTCATTGTCCCTTATATAAAGGAAAATTGTGCTAACCCAGCTTTTATGTGGAAGTTAAAGGGACAAGACAATTTTTATTGTTACTGTTGTTGTTCTCTTTGTTACAAGAGCTTCTGTAAGCACCAGGGTCTGGCCAGTGCATTGTGTTTCATAAAAACACATTGAAGAAAGGGTGCCAGCCTTATGTGACCTACTAGATCTGGGAGCCAGAGCTAGGATTAGGACTCCAGTTTTCAGCTCCCAGTCCTGGATTCTCCTTATTAAATGACACCTCATCATTACAATAATGAGATCACCCCTGTTATTTAATTACATTCTCCTTGTTGCTACAAATCATCTGTGTAGCAATCCAAGCACTTGCTTTCTAAGGTTAGCAGGAACACAGAGATATGTTTCCTGACTCGCTGTTAAGATGTATATCACTTACATCTGGCCTGACATCAGCTTTTTCCTACTGCGGCCCTGGAAAAGCTGAACTCACATGCATGCCCATGCTCTGAGCAGCAAGACTGCCAATACGCACCTCCTCATTCAAAGATTCAGATGTTGTAAACCTGTGGGGTTTCTCAAAGTCTGCTTACACCAGGAAAGTGAAGTGTCTACAAAAGCGAGGCTTCTGGTGCTACATCCCATTTGCTTGTTGCAAAGATGTGACTTTTTAGGGTGCCAGACCGGAGGAGGTTCCCCGCTCCAGGGGGGTTCAGAAATGCTGAGATCTCACCTCTCTTTGGCTTTGTGCAAGAGACAGTCTTGCCTTCGTCTTATTAAATCACAGACCCTGAGGGTCAGGAGATGCTACCTCCAGGAAGACCTGCTGCTTCTGGTGGTGGTAATGTAGTGTCAGAGTCTGGTAATCTTTTTACAACCCATCATTAGCTCCTGACACATGGGGGAAAAGAAGGGCTCCAGGAAGAGCATTCATTAGCAGAAATGTGGATGGGCTTGTTTGCAGGGCTGCACCCCACTGCAACTTTATTTGGGGACTGGGCACAGGGGTGGCAGCAGCAGCACCACAAGAGGACTACATGTTAACTGCCACCACCAGAAGTTATCCCACAAAATGAAGAGCACTGGAGAAGAAAAGCCTGGGATGACTTCTTGGATGATGGCTCCAGGCTGTTCCCAGGTACATTTGCGTTTCCCCAGCTCTCCCAGGGACAACTGGGGTTGTATTTTTGGCAGCTTCTCCAGCCCCGAGCAAGACTGAAGATCATTGAGTTTCTGGGTATGAGGAAAAAGCAGGCTGTGCGAGTCGTGGCACGGCTCCTGTGTGGAGTGTTGCCTGCTGCAGCTCTTGCCAGGCCTGGCTACCAGGGCTACCAGCACTTCCCAGTAAAGCTTCTGTTTGTCTTGGCACTGTCCCCTTGGATATGTTGGTATTCCCAGTCAGGCAGCTCAGATACTGAGGAATTTATGTGATTTACCCATGGTCATGCTGAAGATTTTGGCCAAGGAAGAATTTAATCCCAGGTAGGGAAGATCTACAAGTTTGTGTCTTAGCCACCCAAACATTCCTTTATAGCTCCTTTCACTTCTTCTATCTCAGGAAATGCCCCATGTCTTTTTTACATTCCTCTTCAAGATGCCTTTAGCTATGTTGCCAGTGAGAAACAAGTAAGAAAACACGCCTCCTTGTTGTGGGTGTTAATTTTCCATGTCTTTGCCGTGCCAGGCTGGGCACTGGTGCTTGTTAAGCCTGAGCAGACGCCCCAACTTCTTTCTCCCCTCAACTTTTCACCACTTCATTACAACCTTGTTCCATGCCGTCAGAAATGAGCCACTAACTCCCCAGGGCAGGGATGTGTACCTGGCCAGACTGGGAGGGTCTAGCATACTTTCCAGTACTGAAATAATTAGCAATTAAGTCATTAATTAATAACTCACATGGATTTCCACTGGCACGTGAAGCACTTCACAATGGCTGGGATCAGTAAAGGATTCTCTCTTATATTTGAGTCCAGAGTAATAACGCTAGAAGAAGAAAAAAATCAGAGGCAAAACCTCCTACGTCCCGGAGAGATGTGGAGACTTCCCATCAGACAGACAGATGCTGCTTTTCCTCCAGACATCTGGAGAAGGGTGCTTTGATGCTGATGGTGGGAAATGTTCTTGGCTTGCTCTGGCTGGATGAGAAACCGCTGCTATCTGAGACAGTAATTTTGCCATGTCTTTCCTCCCAACAGTAACTGGGGTTGGAAGAAATCATGTACTAGGAGAGAAATGCTGCTCAGGAACTACATCAGGGTGTGTAAAGGGGAGAAATATCGTCCCATTAGTATCCCCAGTAAATCTGCAATTAATCTTATTGGTCAGCTCCTTTGCTTTTACTTATCACCATATATATGAACTTGAGCCCTTTGGCTTAAGTTCCTTTGAGGCCCTTTGGGCACAAGCAGCAGCAGTGACTCTAAACACCTATGAAACAAGCGGTATGCAGGGGAAATGAGGATGTAAAATACCTTGCTTCTATTTATTATAATGTAACTCCTGCTGCACACAAGCGGAGCTGGAAGATGTTGAGGTATGGGCTCTGCTCACCACCCAATCATGCCCTGACCCAAGTATGCAGACCCTCAAGATCTTAAGGGTCCCTGGAAGGTTGGTGGGCTGGAGGAGAAGCTGCTGAGCGCTCGTCCTCCAATACCATTGCCCATCAGCCTGCAGTGCAGGGAAGAATGGCAGATCCCAAAGAAGACACTTTTCCACTTGCAGCTCTACAGATCTTGTGCAGCACAGGGCACACAGGTTCTGTGGGGATGTTGCTGGGTCAGCCTCCTGGCCTAAAAGACACTCGATGATAGAGTAATAAACATTGATTAAAGTAAAACAGGGTTTTCTTTCCCCCTTATGCAGAAAGAAAACAAATAGAAACCATGATGTAGTATTTTGTTTTAACCCATCTCACCCCATAGGGAAAAGGGGAGAGCGAGTTTTACACACAAGCAAGCGCAAAGCCTGCCTTCCACCCAAATGGGGTGCCCAGTTTGCGTGCGAAATTCACCATTTTTGCTAAGACATCATCTCCCACTAGCCATCGAAGACAAAAAAAGTTTGGTGGAAAATTTCCAGCCAGTTCAAGTGTCAGTTCACAATCCCGAGTTTAACTATCCTGGTAGAACAAATAAGCCCATCAGACACTCTGATCCTAAGATAATATGGCCATACACTGCCTCAGACAGACAAGTTGACTCGAAGTCCGGAGTTTATAACGTGTTTGGCTTTAGTGCAATAAAATCAAAAAGGAAGCAAGAAACCTGAAGCAGTACCACAATCGTTAACCCATAGTGCTGCTGCAATGAGTATCATATTTGTGCTGCTGCAATGAGTATCATATTTGTGTGCCTGAATGTAACTGAACTCCTTGGAGTGGTCTTTTATGTACCTGTAAAGCACTGTCTACATGTACCGCACTCTGTAAATAAATAATGCACACTAATAACGGTTAATAAAATATGCTGGATGGTGGGGCAATTTGGCTGTTCAGCTGAATTGCTGCTGACAATTCAGAGATCTGATTTATGACTTTGAGGTCATTCTGGGAAATGTGATACCCTAGATTTGTCATCCTGTTGCCATGTTTTTCTGATTATTTGTATCTTTTTTCTGTTGAGCAAAGCAAGCACTATTCCATACTACAGACGTGAAGTCAGAAGAGAGCGTCATGGTCTTCTCCTTTGTGTTGCTGTAATTTTTTGCCAAACTAATGGTTTTCCATTTGTGGTCTGTGAGTAATGGTGGGTGTAAAGGCTATTTCAGAAGCTCTGTAAAGGTGACTAAGAACAGTAAAGGGAATCCTTTTTCAGACCTCTCCACAAGCTCGTGGCTTAGACAATATCACAGAAAATATTGAAACCTATTTCAAAGATGTCAAGGAGCAGGGCCCTCCTTGTGTTCATTGCCACCATCTGCTTGAATTTTGCTTTCCATTTGCATCTCTCACACTCCAGACCTCTGTATTCCATTTTGGCTTTGTCTGTCCAATAGGAGAGCACGTTGCTAGGAGAGATGTGCTGCTCTAGTGAGGTGATTTGCAGCCTACGGCTCAGGGATACCTGGCAGGACAGTGATAACTCCTGAGGCTTCCATGGAAAAGGCTGGGAAAAGGGCGTGAGCTGCCAACAGGCTGGAATTTGCCAGTGTCTGCATTTTAAGGGAAAATCCACAGGGATCACAAGTCAAGAAAGGTGGAAAACATCTATCTTTGATAAACAAAAGATGTGAGCTTCTTCAGAGTCACACTGTTGCAGATTCAACAGTTCTCAGTGCATTTTTTTCTGCACTCTTTCCAGATTTGGAAAATTCATTTAAAAGTCCAGGCACCACAACTGAGTATATTACTTCAGTCATGCCTCGCTAATGCTGCCTACAGAGGTAGTAAGATCTTGCCTCCTCCCACTGACCAGGTCCACTCCTTCTGCATTGACAGATCACACGAGCTCTCATCACCACAATATCCCACTATAAACTCGTGCCCTGTGGACCAGTGCCAGGACATCATGAACTTTCATGGAGATTCTGACCTGCAGTGGATGAAGAACAAATGTGCCTGGCATCCTGGCTTGCCTTTGCTAAGGTACATATTGTCCAACGAGTGAACTTCAGAGCTAGTTGAGTTTTAATTTGTCTGCCCCTGTTCTTCATCCTTGCGCCAATCAGTGTAGTACTATCTGACAGAAGTGGTCTACAACCTAGGGTCATCCCAGTCTGTCCCTTGCATTTGCAGTGAATACTGTAGTCCACAGCACCCACTAAACAGATGCGTCACCTCCGGGCAATACTGGCTCTAGTTGCCTCCTGGCGTCAATATCAGACTCTATATTGGGAGGAAAAGAGGAAAAGTCATATTTATAATGTGTTAAATAATGAGAACAGAAGAGAGCCCAGGTGTCCACACTGTCCTAGGATATTCCAGTATCAAGAAGGAAGGTAAGGGAAATTCTTTGAAGATCTTGGGATGAAGACCATGAAGGAAGCTTAAGAGCACAACAGTCCCTGACAATGTGGGTCCCTTTCCACATCTGATGACTTATTTTATAGAATCATAGAATCATAGAATAGTTTGGGTTGGAAGGGACCTTTAAAGGTCAATGAGCAGGCACACGTTCAACTAGGTCAGGTTGCTCAGAGCCTGACCTTGGATGTTTCCCGAGATGGGGCATCTACCACCTCTCTGGGCAACTGGGCCAGTCTCACCACCTTCAGCGTAAAAAAATTCATCCTTATATCAAGTCTGAATCTCCCCTCTTTCAGTTTAAAACCATTACCCTTTGTCCTATCGTAACAGGCCCTACTAAAAAGTCTCTCCCCATATTTCTTATAAGTCCCCTTTAAGTACTGAAAGGTCACAATAAGTTCCCCCCAGAGCTTTCTCTTCTCCAGAGGCTGTGAGCAAAGCATGCTGACCAGGTATATGGGATACTGTAATATCATTGCAACCATCAGCATTTCTGTTCACTCCTATCTTCAGTGGTTCAGCTTTATTAGATGCAGCTTGCCAGTGGATCTGGAGATGTAGCACTTTGTCTGGACTTCTGCATATGGACCACAGCTGGGCTGTCACAGTGGAATAGAGCAGATGGGTGAGGAGGCACATTGAAAGGCTGTCTGCCTCACTGAGCACCCATTTAGACAGCAGTAGCAGTAAGCTTGGTACCCTCTGCTCATGTTGCTGTTAGTGTACATCTAATCAATACAGTCAATGGGCCATAGGGAGTAATTCATCTTGGCCTGAAGAAGACATCTGCAACAGGTAAGATGAATCGTGCCCTGCACGTGTCTGTTTCTGTCCATTGACTATGAAGGGGACCTTGAGGGACTAACTCAGCTGAGGACATGTCTGAAGTTAGATGGGGTGAATATCATCCTCGCTGACTCTTACCAAGCTTCATTGTCTAACCCCAGGTTCATGCCTGTCCTGACAACTGGTTCCTTCCAGAAACTCCATCCTCAGACCCTGAAGGTCTCTTGCCTCCACTCCTCTGCTTGAAAGGCTCCAAGAGCCAGACAAAACTTCATTCCTGAGACAATTAGAAAAAAAGGTTCTTATTTCCACTTATGTCTCACTTTTGTTTTGCTAGGCAAAGCAAACCAAACAACTTCAGTCTCCTGTCACCAGACACTGCAGCCAGCTTTCCGCTGCACCTGCTCTGGTATAAAGTTGCATAGTGACAATTCCCCATCAGCAACGATGTTTGGAGATCTCTATCAAGGCAGGTGTTCAGCAAATGGTCTCTTTGTAGGGGGAGAACCCCACTCTGCTAATTGCTGGCACAAGAGCTGTACAACAGAGTGACACAAGGCTTTGCAGCTTAAGGTTCTGCTTGAGGTGGATACAGTCTCCTGCACCTGAAAGTCTGTTTTAAAAATGTTATCAGCCATCTACACAAACTGCTGTGTGAAAACAGGTTGCAATGCAAAATATTCCTGCTCACCCAATGAAGTTGGGTGGGCCATCCCTTGGGTTACCTTTTCAGTGGTGTGGGTGAGCAAAACCATCACAAGCGTGATGGCAAACACTAGATAGACCAGTGGTCCTAAAAAATGCTGTATCAGCAAGTATGGAGGTGGAAACCAGAGCTGGACAACAGGCAGAGACTGTGTTTTCCAAAGGAAAAGGACATTTGATGTGTTTGGTCTTGCTACTGTACCATCTTTTAAACGGAGAAGGTAATTCTCCTTGTACTTCTTTCCTGACGTTACTCAGAGACTCCATTTGGCTAAAGTTTGCCATTATCACTTGCGTTCCAGTGATGTGCAAGTGTCGGGTCACAAAGATTATAAAACAACTTCTGGAAATTAGTTTGATCCTGTCTATACTTAGCTACTGCATTTAACCATTAGAAAGGATCATTGTAACAGGCATTAGCAAAATGACAGACAGGCAGAAGTCTGCATCCTTAGCTAGAATGACTTTCCTCTACCCACCTCCCCGCCCAGACTACCGAGATACATTTAAAAACCTAGATCTGAGCTTCGCAGCTTGACTTTCATGTTTGCTCACAGCTAAAGAGCTGAAAGGCCTTGGTTTTGAGAAAGCAAGTGTGATAAAGCACCTCCTTTGGCAAAAGGAGATTTGCAGTCTTTGGCATCTCATGGGCCACGTTTATTTGTTACTGATGGGAAAAAACAGGTACTTTGTTCACCCTCTGGTTGGCTGCGGCACGGAGACAGATTATCCCCAGCCGGCTTTCGTTTGATTGCTCCTGCCACGCAACATCTCCTGCTGCCTGCAGATGCAGGGGCGGCTTTATTGTTGGAAGCCAAATGGGTGCCAAAGATAAGCTTTCTCAAAGGAATGTCCCTCTCTGATCCCGCTCTTCCACCGGTGGCATGCTAATAAAATATATTCGGTTGTGCACGGGCCATGTGCATGGAGCCCAGCTCCCGGACGTGGAATTCCTGGTCCTCGCCAACTTTCCCCTAAAGCTTCGTTATTCCAATAAATCACGGAGCTGAGTTATGGGGCTCTGTTTGGTGGGGGCTGCTTTTAATTGCAGTTTTAGGAACTGTGGGAAAGAAGAATTAATGCCATATGTGTTTTAGGCTTTCGGACCAGTCGCAGGGTCTCGCTTTCAGTTTTGGCTGGGATTCAAACATCACAGCGAATTTTCAGGTTCCTCTGTGTCAAGCCACGGCAGGAGGGGGAAGGGAAGGAGGAGGGACGGCGGTGGGGTGAGGGAGGGTGCTGCTTTGTGGTGTCGTGTGGCTGGGGTGGAGAGGCAGAGAGAAATGAAAGGGTGCTTCCAAAGGCGAGGAGAAGCACTCCAGGTAACATCCATCTGCTCTCTGTCCCTCAGCGCGGACAAATGAGGCTGAAACTTGTGAAAACGGGGAACATACTGAGAAGGAGAATGGAGCATACGGTGCTGTTGTTTTGCTGGACGCTGGCTTCTCTCATGCTACTCCTTTTACTGATTTGCCTTCCCACAGTGCTCTCGGTGCTGGATGACATGATGCCTTCTCCACTCTCCCTGCTGCTGTCAGGCTGTGCTATGGGCATGCATTTATAAAGGGTGAGCTTGGAGGACATTCAAGGCCAGGCTTATATACCATAGGACTGACTTTTGGAAGCACAGATCAGACCCTGAAATGATGGGACAAGTGTCAAAAGAGAGACAGACTCTCTTTAGCCGTTTGAAACCTTATGGTCCCAGCCACCACAACATTGGAGATGGTATTTCCAGGTGGCTCCAGTCTGGTTCCTTCTGGAGCCCAAGAACTGAGAACTTAAGGCTGCTCCAAGAGCATCCATCCAAATACAACCCCACCTAGTGCCCTGCAAGAGAATGGGGGACCTTACCTGGTCCTTTCTGCTTCGTTGGCACCAGGACTTCAGCAGGACCAGTCCTGGATGGTGATCTGTGTCAATCCATAACACGCAATCACCTGCCCAGTGCACACTTACTGTAGGAAGAGCAGCGGCTCAGGGTGTGAAAAACACGGACCCAAGGGAGGAGCAGGCACAATATAACATGGACCACAGCTCCTGTTCCCTCTGTACCAGTTACATCTGGGTACTAGTTCATGGCAGATATTGTGTGACTCTAATCCCTCTCTGTTCAGAGAGGAGGTGACCATGCCCAACACTCCAGGCGAGCACCAGCCACCTGGCAACTCGTTGCAGCCTCCATCTGATGAGATCTGCAGGATCATTACACTCAACCATAGGCTGGCATTTGGAGATCCTCACAACACACTTGCTGAGGCTGAAAAGGCATCATTTTGCCTTTTCCAATGCCAAATCAGGACTCAGCTGTCCCTGTTGCAGGTGATGGAAGTGTTGAAGCCCTCACCCCCTGAAAGCCTGGCCCCTCCAAATTTCACCCATGGTCTACACAGCAGTTTCTTCACCTAACGCAGAAATAAGGCCACCTCTGAAAAAGAAAAGATGCTTTTTTGTAATTTCTGGGCATCATGGGAACCAAGGCAAGTGAGAGACTGAATGGTGAGCAAGGTCCCAGCTGAGCATGGAGGTCCAACACACAGAGGCAACCTTCCTCTTTTTCTCCTGTTGCTGAAATCTGCAAAAAGACTGTGACTTTGTAATATTGGGACACCATCATGAACGCATGTTTCCCTCCTCTCTTTTATTCTGAGCTGCTTTTAGCATGGGTTTAAAATAGCCCGAAAGCAGCATGGGATGTCCTAGCCAGTGGTGGTGGTGGTGGGAGACAACTCTTGTCCAGGCGGGGACCCATCCAGCACATGTGACCGTGCAACTGTTGTTTGGAGCATGACTAATCATGACAATTAGTCACCAATAGTAAATAATAAAAGGATGACTCTAGCCAAGCCAGAGGTAACAATTAGTTAGCTCATTTGCTAATATGGTATGAGGAAGGAGGGATCTGGCAGATGACTTAGTGCTGATGGGGTAAAAAAAGTGCATAATACGTCACAGTGGTTAGATGGATTTTCCAGGCCTGAGGATGATGTTGCCCATTCTAGATGTTGTCACCACTGCTACTAAAACAGCTCACTCTGAAATTTATCCAGCAACCAAGAAACACCTGCATGCAATAAGAGAAGGGTTGTGACGTGCATTAAAAAGGGGTCTAAGGAATAGTTTCTACCAGCTCTGAGTAGGTGTAAATGCCTGATGACTTCTAGTTCTTGCCAATTATTGGAAATTACTTTATTTTGCAGAAAAATAAAAAACACACATCTCAGAGCTGCTCGACGTTTTTGAGAAAATCCACTCTCCATCTTAAAATGCAGTCACAAAAAAAAGTAAATTTTCATTAAAAGCTTTCAATGAAACATTTAAACAAATTGCATTTCCTCGGTTTCACTTCAACAATGTTAAAATGTTTTGGTGACAGAGAGAGATATTGTTTAAACTCATTTTGATTCATTTTGTATTGTATTGCAATATTAATTGAAACATTTTCAATGTGTGTTATACTTTATTGTGCTGGGATTTATGTTGCATGTGCCTTTGTTATGTTCAGTTTCGACATTATCAAAGTGAAATGTTTCAGTGGTGTCAGACTGAATGGCTTTTACATTCTTGTTCCATCAAACATTTTAAAATTTTATGGTTTTGTTCAGATTCAGAATGATAAATAGGAAGCAAATGTGGACATTTCCCAGAGGACAAAAATTCTAAATTCCATCCAACACTGTTTCTGTGTTTAGAAGGAAACCATGTTTTCTAGGCATTAAATCTGCAACTATGGAGAGCTGGTCTGTCTCCCAGCTCTACCACTGCCCTGGGAAGTCACTTAGGACTTGACTACATGAGGAAAAAAACTGGAACAGCTATCCATGATCACCCAGAGTACATTCATTTATTCCATATGAAGAGTGAATTCATGTCTACATCGGGTCTCCAACACAGAATCATAGAATCATAGAATGTGGTGGGTTGGAAGGGACCTTTAAAGGTCATTTAGTCCAACCCCCCTGCAGTAAGCAGGGACATCTTCAACTAGATCAGGTTGCTCAGAGCCTCATCAAGCCTGGCCTTGAATGTCTCCAGGGATGGGGCCTCCACCACCTCTCTGGGCAACCTGTGCCAGTGTCTCACCACCCTCACTGTAAAGAACTTCTTCCTAATGGCTAATCTAAAGCTGCCCTGCTCTAGTTTAAAACCATTGCCCCTCCTCCTATCGCTACATGGGCCACTCACCCTGAACTCAGTTTAGCAGGGTCTCATCTCACCCTACACTCAATGTCAGTTGAGGTCAGATGAACCTTACTTCATGCTTACTGCAAAAGGAGCCCAAGGTGAGCACCTCAGCTGAAGATGTCCAACATTCCTGTGATGAATCCCACTTCTAGTAACTGGTGCAATGAAATTTGGCCCAGCCTGAGAACAGCTTACACCCATGCACAATGGCTATGGCTACACTGCTGTCCTCCTTTTCACCAGGCTGGCAGCCTCTGTGGGGCAAAAAGGGGCTCCAGCCTGCCCCCCTATCCTGATCCTTGGGCAATCAGGACTTAAAGCGAAGGACCACATCCATCGTTTGGTCTAGATACGGTCTCAAGCTCTACAAGTGACATGGCATTTTAAATTCACACCAAAAGTTTATTCTCTAGTTCTCTACATAAAAAAACCCCCTTAATCTACCTACCCATCCAATCTGCCACCTGTAAAATGAGTGTTATGCTAATGCTTCTTGCCTCAGCTTGGTCCATCTGGACATATCAGGATCATCTCCTTCTCTTTGTGTACATTCAGGGATGAGTACAAGGAATCTTTGATCTTGTTCAGACCTCATTACAACCCAGAACAGTTGCCTTTTGGGTTTTCTGCATCATGGAAGCATTTTCTTTTTCTGTGATCAAACACAGCACCATTTAAATACTTGTAAACATCTCCCTGGAAAAATGGATTACTTTTTCCCTACGGATTTACCCAATCACACTGTGCATCCAAGCTGTAGATCTGCACCGACAGCAGTAAGCTGCTCAGTCTTTTAGGACAGTATTGGACACAACTCCTGAAGACCTCTTCCCGTTGACACCTAGGACAAAACTCATATTCATCTCTCTGTGATCAAGGTCCTTGCCAGTTGACAAGCAAATCCTCATCGTGTCTCCTGGAGGGTGTCCCATCCCTCATTTAGCAGGCTGGGAAGCTGAGGATGAGGGCTTAGGGCAAGAAGGGACAACCAGGACTACAGCTGATGGTTTCTCATCCTGACTGCCTGTGCAACAGCCCCAGCTGCACCTCTGGAGATGGTGGAGGGAGAAGATATGAGGAAGAGCTGTCAAAGACAGACAACACAGCAGTTTCAGTTGTATATTTTAGTTCACCTCAAAGACCTCACTGTTTCATTTTTGCAGTGCCTTTGTCTTATTTTCCTTCATGTGCAAGTTTTCTGAAGCACCTTCTCATTTGGGGAGCCCCTCAGGAGGTCTGTGGAGCTGAGGGTCAACTCCTTCCTCCTTTCCACATCCAGGATGGGTTTGAAAATCACTTTACTGGGACAAGAAGTGTGATGAGCTACCTGCACTCCCTTTTCTAATTGCCCACCTTGCTATAAGGCAGTCAAACCAGTGCAACACTGACAAGTCTGAGAGCCGAACCTCAGATCTCCTCTACATCTTCTGACTCGTTTCTGAAGTCTGTGCAATTCTTTACACTTTATTTTTGCTGGCTTCTTGGGCTTGTTAAATAACAAAACAAAAGATAAAAGCTCAAATAAAGTTGCAGCTGCTCGTCACCGACCCAGCTCTTTAACACCAAAGGGGTGTGCAGCAGAGAGGGGCAGCATGTGGGTTCTCTCTTCTGACTCAACGGGGGAATAGAACATCAGAAGGGGCTGGTTTTGCAGTTGGCACAAAAATCTGTTGGACACCTTGCGTTCCTTGTCTTTCAAAGCGATTTGGGCAGCCACCCGTCTGCTTTGGGAAACAGCTCTAACATGGGAGGTGTTTTCTGCTGCTTGCAGTAATATCTGCTTTGTTTCTGGGATTGCTTCTCTTCATACAGCTCCTTTCATACGTGCAACAACAGGACATTGGAGCTGCGGTTCTGGGTCAGATCAAAGGCAGAAAAGAGAATTAAATGGTATTTCCCAGCAGCCTGCTCCCACCAGCCTCCCTCCTTTCCACCTCATGTGTACTGGATGAAGCTTGAGCCATATCAACAACTCAACAGAGGTTTAGCTTCCCCATGCAAGAGACGCAAACAGTTTTCATGGAGAAATTTGAGTATGAACGTGCTTGTACACACCGGTGTTTGCTGGATTTGGCCTGCATCTCTTGACAGCTGGCTCCCACAGGTAAAAAAAAAGAGGGAAGTAATGCAAAGGCTATAGACCAGCAAAGGCTGTGGTTGCATGCGAGAGCGGCACATTTAGGCAGGTTTTTGGCCTCTTTTTAACCCAAGCCCAAGTGCTGAGCATGCAGAGCAAAAGGTCACAGCAAAAGCCATCGTGACGTTAAGCAAGACAAAGGGCAGATCTTATCCTCCCTTGTCACTCAAGGCCAGAGGTAGTCCTCTTGTGAAATCAGTAAAAAAGGAGATAAGATGGGGCTAACCCCTCTTTGGGCAAAACTTCCACAGCAGCCAGTATTTCCAAGAAAGAAAATGAGAAATTTGTCACCAAATTACCTCCAAACCCCTCTCATTCCCTGATGTTTGACACATATGTTTTAGTCCAAGTGCTCGCCCCACACTCCAGCCCCCTGGAGAAAGCCTGTTAACAGCCTAAAGGACATTAATATTAACTTAAGGGCCTTAGTTACCTGTGGAGGATTTTATACGGACAACCCATGAAGAATTTAGCTCCCATTTCTGAAGGATGAGCTATGTCTGACTTTGCTCCAAGACAATGTTTAAGCCCAGATTTGTGTGGGGATGCTAATTTTGAAATAAAAATGACTGAGTTTTGTCAAAGACTGACTTTCATCAGCAAGGCGAAACTCTGCTTTTCAGACCAACGTGCAACACTTGCACTGATGGGACAAACGGTGCAAAACCCAAACGTGTTTATTTTGGTGGAAAATTTACATACAGAAAGGTCCCCAGAGCATTTACTGTATGACTTAGAGCAAACAGCAGAATTTCTGGGCTCACATTTCCTCTTCTTTAAAATAAGGGCTATGCTATTTATGCATTTTTCAGTTTAAATAGCACTTAGCAGGTGCACCAAGCCTGCACACACTGTAGTCCTTTACTCTATGGGCATCAGTGGGAAGGGGACCAACATCTTTGGAGGGGACATCAAGCTCTCCCTCGCTTTCGATGGCTGTGTATAGACACAGCAACTTGTCATTTAAACTACACTAATAGACTGTGGAAAGAAACAAGCACCTGCCTTATTTTCAACATCTATCTTAGGAAAAATGAATCAGGGCCTTTTTAATACATGCTGATCACCCGCATATTTAACATGTGTGGGACTTATACATGATTAAAATCCTGACATTGGTCCTTTAGCCATGAATGCCAGAACACCACCAGCAATGCCTTTAGAACTCTACAGCCCCAGCCGTAGCAGTGGTTTATTGGGGTGTCTGCCACCCCCACGACATAGGCTAAACTATTAACAGTAAATGTGGAGTTAGAGGCAGGGTGGACAGTAGTTACTTTTTGCATCCCCCTTACTATGAGGAGAGAGGTAATTTCAGAGGGGTAAACCACAATATCACAGCACAAACTAAGAGGACACTACCTTCCCTGGTTATTAGGAAACCAAAACCAAACAAGGGTTAACTGGGCAGAGCCAGCACTGACTGTAAGTGGGAGGTTTGGGCTTTATTTTATTGTTGTCACTAATTTCCTTCCTTTTACTTTCAGTAGATGAGCACAGAGTTATTTACATTAGACACAGCTGTGCTCCACTGAGGTATACTGTAAGAAACACTAAAAGTAATAGAAAAAAGCAGCTGAAGGCACATGGATGGTTTCTGGCAGGAACAACATCAAGGGTTTGTGCCTTTTTTTTGCTTTGGAGCGCACAATGATAATGTCAGTTCCCCAGATCTTTGCTGGTCCATCTGCAGGGTGTCAGAAGGAGGGATGAGCCACTCTCACTTTGCAGGACATGAGATGTTGATGATATGCCAGCTTGTCTTCTTTATTCATGCTTTTGTTGCAGAAATAACTAAGAACGTCTTGATTTGAGCTGTTATCAGTGGGTTCCAGAGTTAGTAAATTGGAGCAGATCATGTCCCTTGCTGCATGTCTCTGTTCAGAAGAAGGCTTCATGCCTGTTCTCATTTTCACATTTGGAAGTGTTTTTTTTTCCCACTCAGATAAGGGCTAGAGCCCTACAGAAGCAGGGGGATGCAGGAGAGCCTGCATGACTCTGCCCGAACCACTCCCTTTCTTTACACATTTCCTTTCCTCCTACTATTTGTCTGCCTCAGCTAATTAGATTATTAAAACATGTGCCATTTGTGCAGCTCCAGGGATGGTGAGGACCTGACCTCAGCCGGGGGCTCCAGCACAAAGGGTTGGTCAGGAGTAAGGGATGAGCTCCCCACATCCACCTCCGCCCCGCTCCCTCCTCTGCTCCCTGGGACCTTGTTTATCTTAACACCAGCTGAGTTTCCCAGGGAAACCCAGCACAAGGCATTCGCCAGACATTCATTAGCTGAACTGAATGTATCACTGCTGGACCGTTTTTGCAGAAACCCCAGTAAATTCATCAGGGCTCATCGCTCCCCTCCCTAGGCTGCTCCTTCAGGGCAGCGGAGCATCTATGTCCTGGTGTGGGTGGAAACAAGCATGCAGAAAGGCTGGGAGCCTCAGCAGGAGCCAAAGCATTTCAGACTCTTGGCATATCCAAAAGTCAACACCTCATCGCTACACGGCTTCCCTCCCACCCAGGTTTCTGCACAGCCGGCCAGAGGCTTTATTTATGGGCTGGGATGCTCAGCAGCGAAACGGTTAGAGCTCTTGGCATCAGGGGTCATAATTACCCTTCCAAGTTAACACCCATTGAGATGAATGGGAGCACACCCTTTTCTGCGGGTGTTATTGTTGCAGTCTGCCTGGCTGCAGACTCAAAGGCGAGAGTTTACCTTGGTTTGCAACCAGAAAGGCTAGAAACCGCCTCTCTCCCTCTCTCCCCCTTTTTTTAATAAAAGGAAAGGGAAAGTTTTGCTTTTGCAGATTTGTGGGGTGGGGAACGAGGGGGAATGGTGAAGCAATATAATTTGGACCTGCTGGTGCTGAGCACCTATAAAGTCTTCTTGCCTTTGGAGAGGCTGAAGTGCTCTGGGAACGGAGCTCCTGGGTTCAGCCTGGTTCCCATTGGCGGCCAGGGAAAGTTGTTGTGTTATCTTTTCCTCATATCTGAGAAAAGGCTGAACCTAATGAGCAGCTGGAGCTGCTAACCTCTCAAAACTGCTGGGGTTTCCCACACTTGGCTGCTGCAGGTGCATCCTGGGGTACAGCCACCATCCTAGCAGCAGCGCCAAGGTCATGTCCACCTGAGAAATGGAGCTGGGCTGTGGCCGGAGCTGCAGCATGGTTTGGACATCCCTCCAAGGGCACCTCATCCCACTCCCTGCCTTGTCCCCAAAACAGCTCTGGCAGGTGCAAACCATGAGCGATGGAAAAGGGCTGAGCCCTGACCTGGACAAGGGCACCTCCAGCCCGTGGCTGCTTCAGCCATCAGATGTTCATATGGGTACAGCAGAGGAGCTGCCGACCCCGTGGTGGAGGAGATGCTTACCCCACCTGCCCGCCAGAAGTTGCCTTCCCCCCCAAGCAGAAGGAGTTGGCAGGGCAACATGCCTGCTCTTTAATCTCCAATTCCCATCCTGGCACACCTCACCCATTCCGGCACCCGTTACCATTCCCCACTCTGACCTGGGAATCCGCAGTCAGGGCAGCGAAAACCACCTGGGACCACAAACCAGTGCCTGGAGGCCGGGTTTGCAGGAGGAGATGTTTGCCAAGCAGCCCGGAGGGACACCGCTCCACCGGCGTGATGTTTTGTGTCAGGATAACAAACTCACCCCAAGGGCTCGTGTGGACTTGAAAGGGTTGGGTGGGAGAAGCAGCACAACACTGGTCCTCCAGGGAAGATGCAGACTTTGCCATCAGAGGAGAGCTTTGGCTGGGATAGTCTGGAGCAGTTCCTAGAATAAAATAAACTACCCCGGCACAAAGGTTTTGTTTCTTGATTAACTTGAGTTGTACATTTAGCAGGGGGACTAAAGAGCTGTAGCACTGCCCACCCTGCTCACAGTATCACTTGCATGCATGTAACCCAGGGCACATAACAAAAAGCAAGAAAAAAATCTCTTTACCACCCCACCCTACCCCCTTGCAGCTGGTTTCCCTCTAGGGTGCAAATAAGAGTTGCAAATACCCATGTGCCAGTGATTATTTGCAGGAAAAATTATGCTGGCTAAGGGTTTGAGGGTGTTTTCAGCTGTGCTTTTGAGTGTAATGAAACAAGGTTCTGGTACAGGCTGCCTGGCGTGCAGCAGGAGAAGCCCCAAGGCCTCAGGAGCTTGGGATTTTCATCCCCTCTGAGCTCCCCTGTATTTGTGCAGTCAGTGCCCCACGGGGATACCTACAGAATGCTCTGTGTGTGCGATGCAGACACACACACACACACGCAAAAATGCAACCACGGCTGGATGGATAACCCCAAGGCAAACCATTTCCTATAACCTTCTCCTTCAGCTCCCAAAGGCGGCAGGACTGGGCTGGGATCTGGGCACCCTGTGGGACGGCAGCACCCCTTCCCGAGGACCGTGCTCCTCCTGAGCCCCCTGCCAGCTTCTGCAGCCTGCAAAACCACACCTCAAGCACAGCTGCCAGCACAAGCAGGTCCAATTAGTACAAAATCAGGAGGCAAGTCCCCAAATTCCCAAGATGAGAAGCAAAACGATATACAACGCTCTTATTTGTTGCTTTTTTTTTAACGGCTACTCTTAATCATAAAGGCTTCAATTGCTCTGGAAATAAATTCCAGTTAATAAAATCCCATAAAGTTGTGGACTTTGAAGAAGTTTGGATTTAAGAAAGAACATTGTCTAGGACAGGATTATCCAAGGAATTGAGAAAGCTGGGTGGCCTTTCTGCAGAAACGAAACTGCATCAGCACCGGGTGCAGTGTGTAAACACCTGAGCGGCCCCAAGAGCAGGGGAGTTCAGTGAGATCACATGATCTTCCATAAAACCTTCAGGAATCGGATATGAACTGGTTCTGTGAGCGGAGGATCACGCAGATGCATAATAAATGAGGGAAGAGAAATTTGGTGGCAAAGAAATCCATTCCTAAGTAAATCCTTATCTAAACAGGCTGCTCAAAAGTACTCAGCCTGTGCTGCCGTGACTGCTCTCCCCGTTATATTTCAGATAAAACATGATTAAAAACTCTCTTCCCGCCCAGTGACACCAAATAAGGAGGGTTTGCCAGCCTGAGAAATTTGTATGTATGTGGGCCTGGCAAATCCCTGCGTGGCTGTTCTCAGTTTTGCGCAGCGGCGACTTTGTTGTCTGCTGTTTGCTTTTCCTGGTTCAGCTGGGAGTCAGGCAGTTTGTGGGAAATCAAAAGGTGACGATGCTCCGCTCAGAAATAAACCACTGCTCAAACGATCATGGGCTGCTTTATAGCCAGTCTGAAAACAAGCCCAGGAAGAAATGGTGCAAATAGAAAATCCCAGAATCACGGAATGGTCGGGGTTGGAAGGGACGTCTGGAGATCATCTAGTCCAACCCCCCTGCCAGAGCAGGGTCACCCAGAGCAGGTTGCACAGGAACGCGTCCAGGTGGATTTTGAATGTCTCCAGAGACGGAGACTCCACAGCCCCTCTGGGCAGCCTGTTCCAGTGCTCTGTCACCCTCAAAGCAAAGAGGGTAAAGAGATTCCACCTCCTCATGTTGAGATGGAATTTCCCGTGTTCCAGCTTGTGCCCGTTGCCCCTTGTCCTGTCACCGAGCACCGCCGAAAAGAGTCTGGCCCCATTACTGTGGGCTTGTGCTGATGCGAGCTGTGGTAGCATCACTCAGACCGAAGTCATTGCAACAACTTGTGTCTGACTGTTGTTTTCACAGCAGTGACAGTGGAAGATGCCCACACTGGGTTAATCCAGACTATGGGCACCTACAGTTGCTCAACACCAGCAACTTTTCCGCTTTTTCCTGCAGTTCCTTGCCCGGCGCTGAGCTCCAGGCCCCATGAGCAAGGCTGGAAACGTCTTAGGTATTTCTACATGGGGCTGCAGCAAAGTGACAAACTCCAGGGGATGCAAAGCCTTGGTGAGACCTGCCTGCCGGCTCAGCACCAGTGGGCCATGGGTGAGCCAGGTTAGCCGACGGGTAAAGTCAGTGTGGTTTCGTGGTTGGAGCCCAGTCAGAAGAGACGAGCTCTTGCTCCATCTGTCACCGGCTTCCTGTGCGAGCTGGAGTGTTTATTCACACACGGGAGACTTGGAAAAGAGCTCAGAAAGCTGTTATCTTCCCAACCCAACTGACTGCTGGGTTGGGTTAAAATGATGCCGGTCGAGAGTGCAAAGCAACCTCCTTCTCCGTGGTCGTGCCCACGTAACGGAGACGCTCTCTGCTCTGCTAATATTTACAGGCAATAGATTTGGTCAGACTCGAGTGATCACCGTTCTTGCTTAACAGGACTTCCTTCTCGTACCCATCTGCGGTACTCATACCCCTGTCTGTCAGCTGTGTAAATTTGCTGAAAAGCAGAACTGCACGAATAACTGATAGGGCTGAGGGGTGGCCAGACCGGAAAAAAATAAACGCATTTGCCGTGGGGTAACCAGAAACGAACGTTTTCCAGCTAGGAAAGGGGAAAGCAGCATTTTAATGAAATAACTTTCTTTCAGGCCAAACAAGCAAACAAGCACTTTGTCTGACCACAGTGATCTCTTAAGTGTTTTTATAAATTGCTCAGATAATTTGCTAATATGAGAGAAGCTTCAAAGAGAAGTGAAATATTTCTACTTAAAAATAACGTCTTTTTTTTTTTTCACTCAAGAACGATTTCCTGAAATTGCTTTCAGTCAGTGAAACGTTGCAGTCAAGCCCATCTGTATATTTTGGAGGAAAAAATTGCCTTCTTCCACCTCGCATCTTCTCTGGCTGTTAACCGTGTCCTCACCCATTTGATCCCCTTTCCTTGTTTCCTCCTTTCCCCCTGTAACAAATGTGAATTTCCTGTCTTTTTTTTTTATTTTTTTTCCACCCTGTCTAACCCATTATCTGATCCGTGCTCTCTTGGTCCTGACCTCTCCTTCCTCCAGCTGACCTTCCCATGGAACCACTGATATCCATTTATCTTCTCCTCCCCAAACCCACCTCTTCCCATTTTCTTTCCCATAGCTGTGAATCACGGAGCAGCACCGGGGAGGTGGGCTGCTGGGTGTTATAGGAATAAGAGTGGGGAATAAGGAGTAGATCCAATCCCAAGCTGCACAGGGCTGGGAAGGGAGCCCTGTTGCAATATTCCCTGAGTGCCATTTATACTTTGATAACCTGAGCCAAAAACTCTGGATCCGACATCCTTAAATTGGGGGTGTGAAGGTAGCATTGCTCAGCGCTCACTCCTGAGGATGTGGCCTTAAATTAATGAGGTCCCTTCATCGGTCCCTTCGTGACACTCATCACCTCTGCTCAGCGTTAGGTGCCATGCATAGGGCACTGGGACTCTGCCCTCTGGGTTCCCATCCGCCCCGATGGGATGTGATAAGGTCTTTGCCAGGCTCCGTAGGCTTCCCAGGCTGCTCTGCACAGCAAACATCTAAAGGTGGCTTGGAGCCAGCCCCGGGTTGTAACAGAGATGTGGTGTTCATATGGAGGGTATCTGATCACATACTGCAGGCTGGGATCGCTAATAAAAGCCAGTGCTCTTTGGAGGGCAACTTTGCAAGCAAACAGGACACAAAAAAAGGAGCTAAATATTCCCTTCCCCCCCCGCAAACCTTTTGTTCACAGCTTGCTGCCACCCTCCTCGCAGTAAAAGCGCAAAGCAGTAGGACATCTGATCACTTCTCCCTGGGATCCAGTGATAGGACACATGGGAATGGTTCAAAGCTGCGCTGGGGGAGGTTTAAATGGGACATTAGGAAGCATTTCTTTACCCAGAGGGTGGTCAGATGCTGGAACAGGCTTCCTAGAGAGGTGGTTGATGCCCCAAGACTGTCAGTGTTTAAGAAGCATTTGGACAATATCCTTAATAATATGCTTTATTCAGGGTCAGCCCTGAATTGGTCAGGCAGTTGGACGAGATGATTGTTGTAGGTCCCTTTCAACTGAAATAGTCTATTCTCTTCTCTTCTCTTCTCTTCTCTTCTCTTCTCTTCTCTTCTCTTCTCTTCTCTTCTCTTCTCTTCTCTTCTCTTCTCTTCTCTTCTCTTCTATTCTATTCTATTCTATTGTTTTCTATTTTATTCTATTGTATTCTATTGTTTTCT